>JAQZBX010031442.1:0-26304 GCA_029593785.1 Cabassous unicinctus | reverse complement strand
GTTGACATTCTCTGTATGGGTCTTGTGTTATTTTTGCAATTGCCGTCAGTTTGAAATTATTTCAAAATAGAAAGTTTTGAAAAACTAAATTAAGTATTTTAATAGACAGCAGAAGTAGGCACATGGTACAATTTAATCAGACACTTCACTACCTTATAACATGAAAGGATTTTAGGGGGTTAAACTCTCTGCTTCCCTCCCCTGATGATTATCTTAAAGAGGGTTGGGAAATTCCCAAGACCGATTTTAATTTATTTAATTAAAATCATAAGTTTATTTTGGTGATGGCAGAGAAGGAGGGCGGTGACCCCAAAGAAACCACAGGGTGGGGATTGCTGTTCCAATGGAATTTTTTGTCAGCGTTTTTCTTAAGGGGTATATATCTTATAAAGGTTTTCATTGAAAACCGTGAAAATTCGAAGTTTGAGAGTTACTTTGCATCCATACCACACGCCTTGAAGTCTGTCAAGAAATTCTACTATTAAGATCTAGGTGCCTTCAAAAATTACATTGCGCAGTTACTAAAGGAGTGGAGGTGACCAGATTCCTTCAGTTTTACACATTTCAAATCACTTGCCTTTAACTTGAGCAAGATCTTGTGATTTCTAAGGTGGGGATTGCACTTAAAAGTTTTTTTAAAATTTCCTTTTGAAGCTCAAAGGACTTTGGAAGCCCTGAGAACACTTACATATGAAGTGCAGAAAAGAGCAACCCTGCTAGAAAATTAGAGAAACACACCGTTTCAGCTGCAGAAAGACCCCAGAATGTGATTATAATTCTAACGCAGGCAGCAAAACACAACAGGTCACTTGAATATACAATGCACCTCCAATGGCCCGTGGGTGGTGCAGGAGGAACGAGTCACTGGGGAAAAGATGTGCCCTCTTCCCTGGTAATGACATCTCCTCTTATCTTTCAATCCCAGTTAATGCCAGAATTGCCTCCCTCAGAGCCCTGGAGGGCGGGCAGAAAGGCCAGCGGCCTCCACTCCCTTGGCGACCCCCACCCTTTCAGAGGCTACAGGGCTCTTTCACGAATACCTTCCATTTGCAAATGGAACGGGCTGGTCTTGATTTATTTCATCACTAGAACAAACCTCTGTCCGCCATCTCGGATGTGTGTCATGTCTTATCTTGGAAGAGCCCCTGGCTTTCAGAGGCAGCCTGCTGGCTGGGGCTTCACGAAGCGGCATCTGCAGGCCCAGTGGCCCCTCTGGCAACCAGCCGCCTTATCTCACGGTGCAGAAATCTCTAAGGGAGCTGTTCCCCGCAGAGGTCAGTGGGGGTGGGGGGATGGTTTTGAAGTGTTTTTTGATTTGTAAAACAAAATGCAAAACAAAATTTATCTTTTAGTAGATTACCTGGGATGCCCAGATCACCTTTTGGGAACCCTATATTTCAGGGTTGCAAGGAATTTTAGAATTCAAGGGAGTGGGTGGAGTGGAGACAGGTGGGAACTAGAGAGAGAGACTCATTGGCCAAGTTCATCCTGATCACCCAGATGTCTCCATGAGACAAGCTAATGGCTTACTGGGTCTTTAAAAGGAAGACTTGGGAAAAGAGGGAAGGCATCCCAAGCAGAAAGGTGCCAGGGAGAGCAGGTGCCAGCTCACCTTGGGCGATGCTATATTGCTAAACTGCCACAAGGTGGCAATGAACAAGACTGCTGGCTTTTATAAAAAGTGCTTTGGGTGCTCAGTTTTAGGTACTGATACTTATGAAGTCAGGTCAACAGGGATTTTGTGGTCTCCTATCAAGAAAGTTTGGGTCCCCAAACTCAAATATAAGAAAGGGCCTTATTTTTTGTCGAGCACAAAATGAAGAGAGGTCCAGGCCTGACTCTCCTCCAGTACCTGCTGCCCCATCATAGAGCCGTTGGGTCCTCTGGTACTTCTGCCCCTTTTCCTGGGTGGATCACCCCACCAGGCTAACTCAGAAACAACAAGCTGAGCCCCTGTGCATCTGCTAATAAGTACCCAAACCTGCGAGGCAAGAAGGTTTAGCTACAACCTTTCATGGACCGTTAGAGGCCTCAGCCAGTCCTTTTTCCCCTAAAGTGGCTAAACTCCCAATGCCGTAGTGAGCTACTCTGGGAGTCCCTATTCCTGTGACTCAAAAGCCTTGCTGATTTTTCTGGGCCCCTAAGTTTTACAGTATCGGCTTTGGTGGATGTGTAGTGGTTTGTGTTCAATTAGTATATCAGGTATTTGGTCCACCAGATGGAAAGAAATGGTCAAAATATAAGCATGGTGCTGCAGCAAAAATCAAAATAATATCCTACATTTTATTTATATAACACCTTGTAGTTTCTAGATTGCTTTCTTACTCCTCATCTCTCTTGATCCTCCCAACAACTCGATGAGGCAGTCAGGGTAGGTATTATCAGAGTCTCAGCTGGCTCATAGGATGCCTGTGGGTGAATTAGATAAAGCTGTCCCTTCTTCTGGTGGGACAAAGCCTGGCCCAACTTGACTGCAGCAGGGTCCCCTTGTGCAAGGTACAACCTGCCCAACTGTACACAGCAGCCCTGGATTTTCTCTCCATTTTGTAGAAAAGAAATTAAGGCTCAAACAAGTTCATTGCCTTGCTCACGGTCACCCAGCTTGTGATTTTCTGGCTTTTAGTCCAGTGTTCACTTTACCAGATTTATCTTGTTTTAGTTTGCTAAAAACAATATACCAAGAATGGGTTGGCTTTTACATTAGGGTTTTATTAGCTTGAAAGCTTGCAGTGCTGAGGCTATGAAAATGTCCAAATCAAGGCATCAGGCAGTACTCTCTCCCCAAAGACTGGCTGCTGATGATTCTGGACTCCTCAGTCAAATGGGAAGGCATATGGCAGTGGCTCCCTTTTCCTCTGGGTCTCGTTGCTTCAGCTTCCCAGTCTCCATGACTTCCTCTCTCAGCTTCTGTGGGGTTCTCTCTGTTCTTGTGGCTTTCTTTCAAAGCTTCTGTGGGTTCCTCTCTGAGCTCCTGTGTCTTTCTCTCAGCACCTGTGTCTCCATAGTCATCCCATCTAAAACAGCTCCAGTAAGAGGATTAAGACCCACTCTGGGTCACACTTTACTGAAGTAATCTAATTAAAGGGCCCTCAACTAAAATGATCTAATCAAAAGGTCCCTCCTACAATAGGTTTCCACCCACAGGAATAGATTGGCTCTAAGGACATGGTTTTCTGGAGCATCTAGCATCAAATCATCACATACCTATTCTCCTAACTCACCTTCTAGTTTTATATCAACTAATAGTCCCTTTTTTGTTGTTAAAATTTTTGTTGTTAATTTGAGCATTCACTTTTCTTCTTCCAATCTCATCCTTAATGTCCTATTGCTGAGTTGAACAAATGCTCGCACCAAAGACCAGTCTTATAGGATTTTGACTCGCCATGTAAAATTCCACCATAGAGTTTAATCCTTTGAGATTTTAAGGCTGCAGCTGCAGATAATTAATTTGCATTAAAATCCAAACACATGGGGAAGAGAATGGCATAAGTCACTGCTTTCCAGATTGCATGCTTTAGAATGCTAGTATCCTAAGACATGAACAGGCATCAGAATCCCCAGGAGGGACTGTTACAGCACAGATCGCCAGATCCCATCCCCAGGGTTTCCGATTCAGTGGGTCTGGGCTGGGCCTGAGAATTTACATTTTTAACAAGATCCCAGGTGATGCTGACCCTGCTGCTCCCAGGACCACAAGTTGGGATGTACAGTTCCAGAAGATGTTAATAGGGGGTTCAACACCACTTTAATTTTGGAGTGAGAGTGATCTGTACAGGAAATGAGTGAAAAGCACTGCAATCTTCTAATGGAAGAAAATTCAGAAGATAATTAGAAAAATCCTATCTTAAGCCACAAGTAGCCAACATTAACTTCTGGACTTAATTTTTTAATTTATCCTCCAGTCATTTAAACAAGCATTAATTAAGCTCTGAAAATGTTCCAGGTTCTTTTCAAGTCCCAGGAGATTCAGACAGTGGAAGGTATGTTCCCTGTCCTCCAGGAGCTCTCAACCTATCAAGGGTGCAGAGACACAAACAGACCATTACAACCCAATGGGGTTATTTCTTCTCTGATCAGAGTAAAATAGATACTGGGCATCTGGGGGCAGTGGGTGGTTTAGAAGCAACAACAGGAAAGAGGAAGGTGGAAACCAGCCTTCAGGAACCTTGTTTTGTCCTGTGCCATTTGTTTGCTTGGATGGCAATGGCTTTTACGTCGTTTGAGCCATAAATCTGGGCTCCTGCTTTTAAAGATTTAGGATGCTCTGGAAATTCAATTAATGGTGACCAGGGATGGTTTGATGGGTATGACGTGTACATGGGCCCCAAGCTCAGAAGATCAACCCACTTGGTTTAATGCTCTACTGTGCCACCTTGAATTTCTCAATAGTGTTTGAAGAAGGGTCTCACGTTTTCATTTCACATTGGGCCCTGCAATGTATGTAGCTGGCCCTGATTGTGACGTAATTAGTCATTCCACAAACACCTTTTTGGATACCTACTAAGTATCGTGTACTGAGTTAGACATTGGAGGTTTTCCCTGCAATAAAATGGGGCTCCTGCTGGAGAAGTTATTAACTGAACGAGGAAGACAGACACATAAATAGGATTTGACAATACAACGCAGTAAGCAGCAGAAGAGAGAAGTGCACAAGCAATCCACATGAGAGAAATCAGCTCTGCTAAATCCTTTTGGGATGTCGGTAGGAATCTCCGTATCTCTTATCACAATATACAGGACTGTAGTCCTCGCCCAGGTAATTTATAGGGAAGAGTCTTTTTATCTCCATCATAAAGAACATCACCCTTATGCCAAGTTTAACTTTCATCAAGGTCATGTTGTTAATGTGCATTTTTCCGGGTGCTGATCAAACAAGCCAGGTAGTTCTGACATTCTAATAGATTTTATTTTTAATTCAGTCAATTTCCTATCCTGGCCCTTCAATTGTACTGAATCTTCCTAGCTTTTAAAATACAGTTCAACAAATACCAAACTCTAACGGGCTGGCTCGAGTGGAGCATAACGTAGACTATTTCAAGTCATGGATGGCCTGCACATCTTTCAAGCCAGTGTTTTGCAAAGAGCCATCCATAGACCACTTGTACGAGGATCACCTGGATGCTTGTTAAAAGTGGAGATTCTTAGGCCTCAACCCAACCCAGCCTCTAGAATATACAGTTTTTTCTACTAGCTTCCCCGGTGATTCTAAACACATGGAAATTTGATAAGGTTTCTAGGTGCCTTGACAAAAGCATGGCAGAAGACTTATGGAGTTTACTAAGTAGAAAATCAACAAAAACATATTGAGCTCTCAGATGTACTCAGCACAGTGAGAGCCTTTTTTTGGGGAATGTCAGAGAATGAAATCCCCCTTCAGAAAAGAGATGATTGTCTACTTGTGGCAACAAGACTCATACATAGGAACAAACGGAGGAGGCAGAGCTGAGGTTTCAAACCGAACCCCTGGAATCTTTGGGGTTCATGAAGGTCCCTGAGGGACCATTGTAGGGACCAAAGGAGTGGCAGAAAACGTGGGTTCCAGGCCTCTTGTCTGGCCCAGAATAGCCCTACATACACCTGTTAATCAGGGGCTTCGGAATATGCTCCCACTTGGGGGAAGTTTCTATAGTTAAAAAGTATTTTTGGCAATGCGTGTTCTGCGAGTTCAGGGAAGGAGATCAGGTTGCGCTTCCATGATGGGAGCAGAGATGATAGAACTAGATGGGCTTCCTAGACCCTGGCTGACCTGGGCCCTGCCCTCAGTGGCCAGCAACCGTGGCCCACCTGGCCCGTCACACCCAGCCGAGGGCTGCTGGACAGGGCAGGGTCCTCGTATTTGCTGTGGCGCATTTGCTTCATTTCTCTCTTTTCAAGGGGCACTGTTCCCCTGGATCCTTCTCTTCTTCCACAGAGGGCCCCCTGGACCTCCTTGTCTACAGTTGTCCGTGGGGCCTTCATTTTCCCCCATCACAGCTCTGTCTCTTTCCCTCCTAACACTTCTTCCAATTATTTTTCTTTTTGCTTTACTGGTTCAGTTTCTATCTTCCTGGTGCAAATGGCAGCTTCCTGAGAGCAGAGGTTTCTGACCGCCCTGGTCATTGCTGTGTCCCCTGCACCTAAGACTATGCCTGGCAAAGAGCAGGCACTCTTTGATTATTTCATGAATGAAAAAAAAATGGCTGGATAATAGTGGGATAGGTGGTAGGTGGCATTCCAGGAGGAAGAGACAAGATGGTCAGAGGCACAAACCTGGCATACCCAGAGAGGGACTGGGGCACAGAGAGGAGAGAGCCAAGCTTCACTGAGTTCTTTCAGCAACCACTGATTGAGAATCTTCCATGTGCTAGCACTCAGCAGTGAACTAGACAGATAAAGATCACTGCCCAGGTGGAGCTGGCATTCTGGGGAACAGATATAAAACAAGAGATTCAATTAATAAGCAGATTATGTAACCTAAAGGTGAGAAGTGTGTGAAAAAGGAAAGTAGAGCAAAGGACAGTGGATTGGGAGTCGACAGGGGTAGAAGGAGGGGTGAGGGTGGGGAGCGCTGCAGATGCCAGACTGGAAGGAGGCGAGGGAGCTCGCCAGGCTGACATCCAGGGAAGGACCCTCCAGGCAAAAGGAACAGACGGTTGCAAGGGCCCAGAACAGGATGGAACCTGGTGCTTCTGAGGAACAAAAAAGCAAGAGGCCAGAGTGGCTGTAGTGGGACAAGTTGGGGGTGGGGATGGAAGAGGCCAGAGAGCTGAGGGTCCAATTCACTCTGGGCCTTGTAGACCTGCACTGCCCACCACTGGCCACAAGGGGCTACTTAAATTTATATTAATTAAAGTGAAACAAAATGTATACCATAGTACCTCACTCACACTAGCCACATTGCAAGGGCTCAGTAGCCAGATGTGGCCAGTGGCTACCCTACTGGACAGTACAAAGATAGACCATTTCTATCATTGCAGAAAGTTCTCAGTGGACAGCACAGTTACAGACTTTAGCTTTTACTCTGAGTAAAATGGGGAGCCATGGAAGGTTTGAGCAGAGGAGCACATACTGGCTTCTAGGCTGAGGATAGAAGCCCTAAAAATAGGGAACACGATTCGGGGGTTATTGTGGGAATCAAGGAGAGCATGGATGGTGGCTCAGATGAGAGTGATGGCAGAGGAGGGGTGAGAAGTGGACAGACTCTGGATGTATTCTGAAGGTTGAGCCCACGAGATGCTGACAGATCAGATGCTGGGTATGAGAAAAGAGAGACGGGCCACAGTAGTGCCTAGGCCCGTAGGTAGGAGGACGAGGTTGCCACCTTCTCAGAAGGGGATGGCAGTTGGCAGAGAAGGTGTAGGGGTGGAGAGAAATGAAAAGTTCAGTTCACCCTGAGTTTGTGATGTCTGCTAGACATCCGATGAAGATGCTGAGCTGGCAGTTAGATATATGTGCTTGGAGCTCAGTAGAAGGATCTGGCAACTGTGAGAATATAGTTGGCAACAAAGGCCCAAGACTGGATGAAATCGCCAAGGGGAGTGAAAACAGAAGACCTACTGAAGGGGTGGAGGACTAGCGAGCACAAAGGGCTTATGTGGAGTAACAGCAGGTACTGGAGGAAGTCGTCACATTATGGAGAACTTTCTATTCTTTCCTCTCAGCCACGGGGAACTTTGGAAGATGTTTAGCAGGCACACCATGAAACCACCCCTGACTCCTATGACAATTTGTCATTCATTTCTCAAGGTTAAGATACTATCTCACTTGGAGTGAAAGCTGAGTCCCCCAACACTCTCACTTCTCCCATCTGATCTCCTACTGGGCTCCCCCTCACTCACTGTGCTCCAGCTACACACTGGCCTCCTTTGCAGGTCCTCAAGCACTCCTGCCTCAGGGCCTTTGCACTGACTGTTTCCTCTGTCTAGAAAGCTCTTCCCACAGACATCACCATGGCTTACTCCCTCGCTTCCTGAAATGTCTTTCCAAAATGTCTTTGCAGACCATCCCACATCCCCTGTCCACCTTCTGCTGCTTATTCTTTCCCCATAGGGCTTGTCTCCCTCTGATAGACTAGACAGCGTATTCATTTGTTCATTGATTGACCCCTCACTATAGAGGCTCCACAAGGGCAGGTATTTTTGTTAGGTTTTGTTTTGTTCATTAAGGTATCTCTGGCACTGAGAAGGGTGCCTGGCACATTGTAGGTGCTCAATAAATATCTGTGTTGAATAGATAACGTGCCTGTGGGGCTGTAACTCCTAGACCATCGCAAACGGCTAAACATAAACAGGGAAGTGGGGTGTGCTGTGTTTCTCCATTTGCTCTCAGTCTCAGGGAAATAAGAACTTTCCAACCTCTCTCAGAGTTTAACTGGGTACTGGGCAGGTTGTGTGTGAAAAGGTTGACCAAACGGGGCGGCAAGAGTAGGAGGAGAGCTAACCTGCTGCTTTCAAAAGAGCCCTAGCCCAGCTCCCACTTCCAGAGGATACTAGACAATGGGAGCATGGCATCTGTCTCTGGAAATGCCGGCACCTTCTCCTCCTCCCTCATTTTCTTTTCTCTCTCACTTCAAACACTGCCCTCTTTGACTTCTCTTAAATAGCAAGTCTAGAAACATCCGGGGAAAGGCGTCGCATGTCCCTATGAAAGCTGGCCCAGGAGTGTGTCTCCCACACACGCTTCTCAGCACGAGGCGTGTCCCAGGCCTCTCATGTCTGACTTGTGGCTGCAGTTCATCGTAGCGTGCGGCAGGTGCCTTTACTTTGCCACAGATTCCGAGAGGCGAGGGAAGGAGAGGGAAGGGGGGAGGCGGAGGGTGTGTGACAGCGCCCCTCCCTTTTCTTTCTTTTTAAAAAAATTACAGCAAATTGATCTTGGTGGAGAAATTGGACAATTAGTCTCACAATGCGTTGTTTCTGATTGCCTGGAGAGAGGTGAGCGAGCACGAGCGCCGAGAGGCAGGTCTCCCAGGCTAATTCTCTTTGTCCAGGATAATGCATCATTTCTCCTGATTGTTGAAAATTGCTCACTGGCCTCAGTGAAGACTATAAAGGGAAGCCGAGGCCCTTAAACATGCACATTTCACTGGCTTTGTTCTGAAAATCATCTCCATCACGGTAAATACGCTCAAGTCTGTGAGTTAAGAACAGGAGGAGACTGGCAGCGAGCTGGCGGCCCCAGCTGCAGGCTGCAGGCAGGTGAGTGGGAGTCGGGGAGCCTGGGAGGAATGGGGGAGTAACTGTCAGATGCGAAGCTGACACGCTTTATCCGGCGGGGACGCACGGCTCCCTGACTCACTGCGTTTCCACACAGGCTCTAACCGGGACATGTCAAGGGAACATCGGTGTTGTCAGAACAAGTGTCACTTCACCGAGGAGGAGAATAAGACAAACTTTTTGTCGAATTCCCCCAGCAGACAAAAGCTCTTGATCCAGGGCTGGTTGGTGAAAGAAGGTAAAGTACCAGATGGGGAAACAGAGCTGGAGATGAATGACGGTAAAGTCATGTAAAAACGAGCTGCGTGTGCTAAGTGGCATCTACGCAGAGCACGGTGGTTGAAAGTGGGCTCCGGAATCAGACAGTCCTGAGTTAAATCCCGATTCCTCCACTGACCAGCTGCCCTACCTTAAGTAAATTATTTCACATCTCAGGCCTTCAGTTTTCCTCTCTGTAAAATGGGTTTAATAATAGTAACTACTTCTTAGGATTGTTTTAAGATTTAAACTAGAAAATGCATGTTAGTGCCTGATACAAAAAAAGCTCTCAATACCTGTGATTTAGTTTGCTAAAAGTCGCTGGGAGCGACACACCAGAAATGAGTTGGCTTTGACACTGGGATTTATTAGGTTAAAAGCTTACAGTTCTGAGGCCATGAAAGAGTCCAAGTCAAGGCATCATCTACGATGCTTTCTCTCCGAGCGGCAGCCGTGGGCGATCGGGCACATGGCATGCCCAGAGGAGGCGCAGAGGCAGTCTCATCGGGGCTTCACTGCTGCTTCAGCTTCGGGCTTCAGGTAGCTCTGTCTGTGGCTTTTCTCTCTCCCGGGTTCATTGATTTCAACCTCTGGAGGCTCCTCTCTGTCTCTGCCGGGCTTTTTATTTCTCCATTTATAAAGGACGCCAGTACGAGGATTAAGACCCACCCTGGGTCCCACGATCTAATCAAAGGCCCTTAACCGAAGTAATTTAATCAGAAGGTCCCACCTACAATAGGTTTACTTGCACAGGATTAGCTTTAAGAACAGGATTTTCTGGGGTCCACACAGCTTCAAACTGTCACAACCTGCCAGCTGCCACCACCACCATCGACTTTATCATCATCATCATCATCATCACGATCATCTCATTTAATCTGGCTCTACCTCTTACCACCTGGGCCATTCTAGACTGGTCATCTAATTATGTGTGTGCATCTCACTTCCCTCATCTCTAAAATGGAGATCACAGTAGTATTTGACTCAGAGGGTTATTGGGAGCATTCAGTGAGATAATTCGTGTTAAGCCCACGACACAGTGGCTGCCCACGGTTAAGGTCCACGTGTGGTCACCATTATTGTTGGGCCCTGTCACTACCCCCATTCTCAGATGAGGCAGCTGAGGTTTAAAGAGCTTGCTGAAGGTCAAAGATGCAAGAAGGGTGTAGCAGTTTGGCATTATTTCTGAATTCCAAAAATAGGTATTGGATTATGTTTGTAAACTGGTCTGCTCTTCTGGGCGTGATTAAATTATGATTAGGGCTTTGATTGGGCCACATTAGTAGGGCATTGAGTCCCCGCCCCTTGGTGGCTGGGGACTCACAGATAAAAGACGTGGCAAAGGACAGAGTTGGAGTTCTGATGTGGGGTTTTTGAGCTGGAGCCCTGGGAAGTAAGGACATAGAGGAGCTTGGTCGTGAGGAAGGAGAGAAGGCCCCGGGAAAAGAGAGGAGCCGTTCGCCTGATACTACAGCTGGCCTTGTGGAGAGATCAAGTAGCTAAGCCCAGAGAGAATCAAGTCCCAGGGAGAGAGAGAAAGCCTAGAGAGCCTGACCATGGAGCCTTAAGAGGAAGAGGAAGGCTGAACGTCAGCAGCCACCTTGCTCCAACATGTGGCAACAGACTTTGGTGAGGGAAGTAACCTATGCTTTATGGCCTGGTAACTGTAAGCTTCTACCCCAAATAAATACCCTTTATAAAAGCCAACTGATTCCTGGTATTTTGCATCAGTACCCCTTTGGCTAATACAGAGGGATATTCACTGCCCCTTGGGCAGCCTGCTCTGGAAGGAGCCCTGAAGACAAGGATCTATGGCAAGTGGATTACATGGAAAGGGATCCCAGGAAGCAGTAGAAGGGGTGTAGACAAGGGAGACAGAGAAGGGAGGAAGCCAACAGGTGGTCCATTGAAGGGCAGCTCATCACTGCAGGTAACTGGGGCTCAGCTGGGAAGCCGAAAGATGGTGCAAGATATTCCTCTGAGGTACCCCTCCCGAGGGTCAAGGAAGCTGGGGCATTTATCCCTCTCTCGCTTTCCATTGGCTGAGGGTGATTCCTGAGGGTGTTAACTGCCTGATACTTTCAGCCTATCCTATGTGTGAGCCAAGGGAGAGCCATCAGGGTTCTTTTGTTTTGTTTAACTTTTTATTATGGAAATTTTCATATATTTACCAATGCATATCATAGAGTATAATGAACCCCCCACATATCCATCAGCTGGCTTTCATAATTATCAACTCTAGACCAATCTTTCTTCATCTATACTCCCCAACTCTTTCCACCCAATTATTTTGAAACAAATCCTAGATATCATATCATTTCATACTTAAATATTTCAATATGCATCATGAGAAAAATAGGAACTCCTAAAAATTAACCTTAATACTCTTTTCATATAAAAATGAATACCTTAATATTAGATTTTTAAAAGTTAATTTCAGTGGAATTGGAGGAATTTTATTCTGCTAAGGCAGTAGCAACTGGAATTGTCAATAAAATTCCTAAATCCATACTAAGAATTTGGAAATGGACCATGAATTTTACATACCATTTTCAGACATTTTAATGGGGGCCATCGGGTTTTTAGTAGGATCTTCAGCAAGCACTGAAATGGTGACTGCCGAGGGGATATGGTGGGACCCCGAGAGCATCTGCTGCAACCACTGTGCAATGGTCAGTAGGGGAGCCAAGGTTAGAGTTCAAACAGCTTAGAACTGAGAAGCTCAGCAGGCCACGTGGGTGAGGACAGCAGTGGGTCATAAGTGCCTCAGACAGAGAAGGAGGGAACTGATACCTGAGGGGTGGAGAAGGCAGATGTCTAAGCAAACGGTGAGGACTCAAGGGAACCGGGGCTGGCATGCCAATAGAATTGAATTCAATTAAGCACACAGAGGGTGTGGTGTTAGGAATGGTGGGGATTGCTGCCCTAATAAGGTGTACAACTAACACACACCCGTGTAGGAGAAAGTAGGGTGAGACCTGCTCTGTGCCCCAGCTCCACACAAGGTGCTTCAGGAGCACAGAGGAGGGTATGATTAATGATGGCAGGAGGCGACATTTGAACCAGACCATGGGTGAAGAGTACGGGCTATTGTGAGTCAAGGCATAAGAGTGAGAAAGAACAGGCATGATCAGGACATGGTGGGCATTCCGTGGGGCTGGAAAATAGGGTGACCAGGTGTGCAATGGGAGAACATTCTAGAAAGAGCAATTGAGGACACCATGATGGAGGACACTGGACGCCATGATAAGAAGGGGACAGAAACAAAAGACTTGGGTTCCTGGAGAAAACCTGGGCCTCATACAGGGCATTTTTATCAATTTCCTCTGAAGGTGCAGTGGGTGGCGGTAATGAGAATAAGTGATTGGTGTAGAAAGAGGCAAAGAAGACGGTCCCTGATGCTGAGGAAGCTTTATCAGGGGCAGGATCCTGGTCTTATGCCTGGGCACATCCTCCTGCCATGCCCAAGGCGTCTCCTGCTCCACTTGCTTCTCCACCATCTTTCTGCAGGAACCAGCTTTCCTCCAGCCTTGCTTCCTAAAATCCCCTATCCACACTAAGGTTCCCAGTAGAAGTCCTACTTCCTGCTCCCAGATGCCCCCGTGGTCTCAGCCAGCTGTGTGATCTATAATGATGTAACTGAGCCTGCTGAGTGGCCTGGCCGGCTCCAAGGATAAGAACTGGTCTTCCAAGCCCATGGGAGGGCACGTGATCCCCTAGAAGTGATGTAATGAGGGAAAACCTCTTCACACAAATGCCAAAGCCAATTCCCTCTCCCCATTTGTCCTTCATGAGACTCTCCGAAGTTTGTTACCAAAGAGAAATGAAATATGGGGCCGGGTGAATCTCCTGGACACTACTGAACATCAGAAATCAAATATCCCAATCTTTCTGACAATGGATCCCATCCTTATTAGTCCCCTGAGAGCACAGCCAATAGCCTTTCTCAAGAGGCTCCTCCTCTTTGAGGCAAGAATGCTGGGAAGAGGCCTGGGTTTCCCCTCAAGCAGCAGTCCTTGCAAAGCTCCGTGTCCCTGAGAGCTTTGCAGAGCCATTGCCAGATCCCAGGGGAGCCGTGAGGTCTGCTACATGCCTCTCTCCTCGATGGCCACGGCCCGTGTCTGAAGGTAAGGACCGCAGAAGGCAGGTGCGTCTCAAATACCTCTCCAGTCCCTATTACAGAGCAGGCTGAGCAGCAGGACAGCTGGAACTTCAGCTCCAGCAAAGGAAGGGCTGGGCATCCTTGAATTTTATCCTATGAATCGATTATTTTAAATTTTTAGCTCAAGAGTAAGAGTTTTATATTATTTTTTTGTTGTTGTTTATTTTTAAGTCAGTGTCATGGATGAATGCCTTTTCTTCTGTGTACCTCTTGTTAATTGATCCAGCCTACAAAAAACTGCCATCGCCTCAGAGCTGTCTGCACCTCTTCTCTTCTTGCCTTTTCAAATTCCCCATGCCCCGTCTTGCCTTTGCCATCAAGGCCCACGAGTGTGGTCTGCCAAGCGCGTCCTCACGGAGGGCCCTAAGTGCCCATAACGTTAACTGATGCGGCTAGTTAGCAGGAATCCGGAGGAAGGGCTAGGGTGAAACTGCAAGCTTTCAGACCTCTGTGCGTCATTGACCCAGGCCCTGGAGGGACGGCGGGCGAGGCGTGGGTGCACAGGCAGCGCGGCCCTGCTTGTCGTCCTGACTCTCTCTCCTCCTCAGTTGGTTCTCTCACTTCCCAGTGCTCTAGAAGTGCAGACTTGAGAGGCTGGGGAGGCAGTTTAGGTGTAGCTCACCTGAAATCCTTGGCAGATGGGGGGAAGGATGGGGCAGTGCGGAAATGCATCGTCCTGAAGCAGCCTGGTAAGTCACAGCCTTGTTAATATTGACTCCTGTCAAGCTCTAACGGGAATTCTAAACCAGTAAGGAAAGTGGTAGTGGTGGGAGCCGGGAGGCAGCCGGGAGAGAGAAACAGACAAGAGTGCTCACGACAGCTTTATTCTTAATAGCCCCAAACTGGAAATAACCCAAATACCCATGACCAGGGGAATGGATGAACAAACGGGGGCCTCTTCCTGCCACGGAACACTTCTCAGAAGTAAAAAGGAACAATGGACAAAAGGAACTACATGGATGAATCCAAAAATGTTATGGTGAGTGAAAGGAACTGGCCACAAAAAGAGCACACAACATGTCATTCTTTTTTAAATGGATTTCTACAACAGGCCAAAGTAATCCTCAGTGGTAGAAGTCAGAAGACAGTCTGCCCCTGCGACGGGTGGTTATCGACTAGACAGGCGCATGAGAGAAATTTCTGGGGAAATGGAAATATTCCAGAGTGGGAGAGGGAAAGAGGTTTCAAGGGTTTATACATGTTCAGGTTTCATTGAACTGTACACTAAAACCTTTCATTTGATTTTAAGTAAATTATATGTCAATAAAAAACAAGGTATAAAAGCAAACAAGTAGCATCGGAGGAGTATTGTGAGAATAAAGAGCAAAGAGAGAGAAACATACATTCACACAGTTACCAAGAAAGAAATCACAACCAAACACAATGATGTATGCTGAGTCCTCAGTAGAAATCCTGCACCAAGAGGGGCAAACTGTGCCAGTGTTGACGGGAGCAGCCAAGTTCACAGGCTGGGTGGACAGAGCCCAGCCCGCCAGACCGGCGAGATTAAAGCGCCATCATCCCTTGAGTTATGTCAGAGGACTCATAGCTTTTCTTTTTCCATCTTGATGAAAAGACTTGCAATTTTTCACTGCTGCAGAATTGAACTACAACTAACGTTCTGCAACCCACATAGCTGATCTCATGTGCTTTTGGCAGTTCTAGCACATTTTCAGTAGTTACCAGAAGAAGTTGTTCCTCTGGGAAGCTAGAGGGGAGCCTATTGGGAACACTCACCTCTCCTTGCTGCTTGTAGGCTCATGAGGAAAGTTGGGGTTGGGGTGCGGGGTGGAAACCTGCAGGCTTTCTTATCCAGCATGGTTCTGAGACGCTTACTCTTCAGGCTGGCCTTCTAGCCCCTGTTCTTTGTCCACATCTTCCTACCTCACTCCCTTTTATCTTCCTGGAAAAGCAAGGGCTTGGAGTAGTCTGAACCTTGAGTAAAAATGTTGGCTTTCCTATTTACTGGCTATTTGGCCTGGGATAAGTTAGCTAATTTCACTATTTGTAAAATGGATCCCCAAATGCCCACCTTTGATGGCTATTGTGGAGTTAAATGAGAAATTGCCTTGGACTCAGGCCAGTGTCAGGCAGGTGCTCTGGGGCTGACAGTATCTCCCATTTACCCAGATCATTACCTGATTCAGACACGCTGGTCTGTTTTTACATGCTTTTTTTCTTTAATGCCACCATCTGGTTTTTCAGCCATTCATTCATTCATTCGCTTCATCAGTCAATAACTATTTATTGAACACCTGTAGTTACACACTGAAGGAAAGGAATGTCGTTTTCTGAGAGAAAACTCAGTTACACACTGAGGCGGTGAGATTGGGGACCACTTCCCCAGGGAGGTGGGCTTGAGCCCAGGTCTGAGAATGGGAAGGAGTGACCGCCCAGCCCACACACCCCTTCAGCCTTCCTGGCTTTGCCCCATTTCCCCACTCCAGTCCCCTGAGGCCCAGCTCATGAGGTCTCTGCTCAGCTAGGCTGCCTGTCCTTGTCACCCTGGCATGAGCTCCTGGAGAACTCAGTCCGTCCCACGCAGCCTGCACGGGAACGTCATGCGTTATCCCCTGCCTGGGTGTGTGTCTCATCTCCTCCACCCACCTCTAAGACCCGGAGAGCCAGTGCTGGGCACTGAGAAGCTACAAAAGAACTACATGCTGAGGGGACTTCTGTCTGGACAAACGTCTCATCATGAACAAACACCACAGGTACTCAGAGGCACCACGGTGCTGCGGTAAGACCTTGGGAGTTGGATCATTCATTGCCTAGTTTGTTTTTTCAACAAATATCCATTAGGGTGGTACAATATATCAGACCCTGTTCTGGGTGCTGGGAAGACATCAGCCAATCAAAGATCCCGGCTCTCAAGGAGCAGCCCATCCAGCACTGCTTGTCACATACATATTAAACACAGAGGAAAGTAATTCCTTGGTAAGTTAAAGGATGATAAGTGCAGAAAGGAAAAGAGTAAGCCAGGGTGAAGGGTAGATGGTGGAGGAGGAGGAGGCATTAGATTTTTAAATAGGGAAGCCCTGATAAGCCTCCTTGAGAAGATGACATTGGAGCAAATTCTTGAAGTTAACCATGTGGTCACCTGTGGAAGATGTTCCAGGCTGAGGGGTGGCCTGTGCAAAGGCCCTGAGGTGGGAGCCTGTCTGGTGTGTTTGAGGGATAGCAAAACTGGTATGGCTGGAGCAGAGCGAGTGAGCAGGAGAGTGGTGGGGAAGAGGTCAGAGGAACAAGGAGGACGGGATCATGGAGTCCCCTGTGGGCATCACAAGGAATTTGGCTTTTACTCCAAGAAATTGACCTGTGTCCTAGTTCTGCTACTAATTTATCTGTGGGAACCTAGGAAATCAACCCACCCTCTGAGCCTCGATGTCATGATGCATAAAACGGGAAGGATGATGATGATAACACCGCCCCCCACTCCCCATAGAGAGGCTGCGGTGGTGATGAAGCTCTCAAAACACTCAGCCCAGCCCACACACCCAGGGCTCCCAGGAAGCCCCAAATACCAACAATTATTGTTTCCTTCTGTTACTGCAGTTGCAGCCACTGTTACTAGTCTATTAATTTCCAAAAGGAAAAAGTGCTACCTCCCTTTAGTGAGCACCTTCTGTTCATCAGAGACCGGGCCTTCATGGTGTGTCCATATAAGCCACATCCAACCCTTTCAGAAAAGAGGGTCCTTTTTATTGATGGGCGAACCAAGCCTTGGAGAAGGAACGTGGCTTTCTGGATGTCAGTGAGTTAGTTCAAGGCTGAGCAGGACACCCAACCCAGGTCCATCTGATTCTAAAACTAGACTACTCTCTGCCTAACAGAATAAGAGAAAAGGGGAGCAGGCCATAACTGCACCGCTCTCTTGATATTTGGGATGCTTCTGCTGACAGTGTCCTTACCCCTTTGCATGAACAGAGCGCAAAAGGCCCCGGTGGGGTGGGCAGGGGTCAGGGCTTGGCCATGCCAGGGGGATTTCACATTGCTATTCTTAGGAGCTGACCTTCTCTTCATTCTGTTTATAACTTAAAACCCAATTTTCCAGAGCTTTGGTAAAAGATCATAAAACAATATGATATTGTTCCTTCTTGAATTGTGATGGGAGAAAAGAAATTCATCATGAATTCCAAGTATTGATCGAGACCTAAATATGTAAATATTTCCTGAAACTCTCTGGCGCACTTCACTGAAACGGGAAAGGGACAACTTGGGCCTGGGCCATTTGCTAAACGGAAGAAAATTTGTCATATTAGAAAAAGCAAATTTGAAGGATTTACAGAATTTATAAAAGATTTTTTGGAGTTCAGTTTGAGCTCAATATAATGAGTTATTTGTACCAAGTTCTTGTTTGGTCTGACTGAATGTGTCTATTTCTTCCATGTCTTTCCTGTACTTTTTTATGTCAAGGAATTGCAGGCACCCTCTAAAAAGAACTGAGGTTTTTTTTATGAGATAGGGCATTTGAATTTGGCTTGTACCACGGAATGTCTATAAACATCTAAGTCATCATGTACTTTCCCTAGATTGAAAACATGGTCCTTTCTGAGCTCATTTATTGACCTTAAAGAGTCATGGAATGTTCAGGAATTAAGAGCTGAGAAAGTGCTAAGTTTGTCTCACTGAATGAGTTCATTCCTCTTGACAGTCTTTAATTAAGATGAGCTATCATACACAGCATTTAGGGACTTGATATAAATCAGAACTTGAGATGTGATTTTAATATGACTCTAAATTTTCCAGGACTCTCATTCAAACCTGATAGATCCCAGCTTCAGGAACCCAGCCAAATACTTACTGAATCCATTCAGTAGAGCTCTTGCCCATGATCAACTTGATATTGAGCTTCAGTCCATTGCAGTCAAATGCATTAGGAAGAACGTGGGCTGAAGTTCATTGACAGGGAGTTCTTTATGAACTTGAGTAATAATTTATATTAATGAGGACATAGAAACGAGTACAACCACAGAACTAAGGAACCGGCATAATTTCACCTTGTGGTGAGTATGGACTTGCTTGGTGAGCATCAAATACACACTGAAACAACCTTCTCAAGTTCTAAATATAACTCAACAGCACTGTCAGTTCTATTATAGACTACATGCTATGTTGTATTAATAGATCCATATGCACATATACTCTCCATATAGATAGATATAGATATAGATGGATATCAATAAAGCTTTGCAATATATTTTTTTCTCTTCTTTATAGTTGGTCAAAAGCTGGGTAAAGTGTGACAACCTCTATAATCTACAAATATAATTACAATAGTGCCTACTGTGTTAGGCAGCATTCTAAAAGGAGGCAGGAGCAATTATTATCCCCAGTGTACAGATGAGAAAACTGAGGCCAAAAAAAGGAGCTTAAGTCACTTGCCTGAGGTCACAATACAATGTGCAGGGCAGCAGGGGAGTGAGTGGGGACAAGAGTGAGAGGAGGTGAAGGAGGGGAGGCGTGGGGCTCTGAGTGGGCTTTTACTCTGAGTATGGTGGTGTGGCAGTTTGAGATTATTTATGAATTCCAAAAAGAGATTATGTTTGTAAACTTGTCTGTTCCTCTGGGCATGATGTCCTTTGATTGTATTAGATTTGGCTGAGATGCCTCTGATTAAATTCTGTTAAGATTAGGGCTTTGATTCGCCCACGTCTTAGGGTGACTTATTTTGATTCCCCGCCCCCCTTTGTGGGTTATATATATGGACACTCGCTCAGGGAGAAGATGGAAGTAGATACACAGAAAAAGACACAGCAGAGGAGAAAACTTCGTTTTGACATTGGAGTCCCAAGGAGAGTTGAGCCATTCGCCTGATAGTTTACAGCTGACCTTGTGAGGAGACCAGAGCAGCTGAGCGCAGAGAGAAACAAACCTCAGGAAGAGAGACGAGCCTTATGGTAGCCTACAGCTGAGACTGGAAGAAGCTGGGCCCACAGAGCCTTAAGAGCAAGAGGAAGGCTGAGCTTTTTCAGACATCGCCCGCCATCTTGCTTCAACATGTGGTAAATGACTTTGGGTGAGAAAGTTCCTATTCTGGTACCTTGAGTTGGACTCCTTGGGGCCTTGTGACTGTAAGCTTCTACCCCAAATAAATACCCTTCATAAAAGCCAACAGAGTTCTGGTACTTTGCATCAGCACCCCTTTGGGTGACTAATACAGGTGGGAAGCCACTCTGTTCAGAATAGTCTCTCTAATCAGACTGCCCTTGCAAAGAGCTGTCTTCCTTCTAAATCCAGATAAAATAATTTTCCAGAGAGTTGGGGATGGGGAGAGGGTCTGGAATCAGACCAACCTGGAGTTGAATCCCAGCTCCCAGCAACCATACAGTCTTTCAGAGTCTCAGTTTCCTGATCTATAAAATGGGAAACAATAAAGCCTCCCTCATTGGAAGGACCAAACTGGGTAATGTATGTGGAGCACTTGGCCCAGGGCCCAGTCCCCAGGGTTCAAACAATGGATTTTATAACCGAGAGATTTGACTCTGGGGACCAGAGTCTCCCAGCTGGGACTTGTGAGGTCAGGCAGGGAATTTCTTGGGACTCTGCAGAACCAAGACCTCATGGCAACTCTTGAACTTGCCATGAATCTTCTTGGTAAGCTGGCTTTGGGGGCAGCAAGGGAGCAAGAGAGTTGGAGCCCTAACTCAGGAGATGGAGAAGATGGACCAGCTTTCCAGATGCCACCAAGAGCTTCCTGGGGCCTGGGAAGATAACATGTTGGGACTGAGCTCCGCCCCCCCCCCTTGCCTACTAAAGGCAGGCATGTCAAACTGCCAGGTGAGAACAGGGACCACCCTGGCCAACCCTTGTCCAGCTTGGTTCAGGTTGGCCTCTGAAGAAGATGAGGAGGCTGGGAAACTCACCCCTCGCGCTACAGGCTTGAACAGTGCACATTCAGCGTGCCCCAGCATCCCACTTGCCAGACATCTAGGACAGAGGGAGCTCCGTTTGGTTAAAGTGACTTACAGTTTTTTATCATGCGCTTTTTGCATAACTCTCTTCCCTGCTGTAGAAAACTTAAGAATATAGGCTGATTTATCTATGATATGGAAATAGGTTGCATGAAACCAAAGCATATTTGCCAGCCAAGTGATCAGGCTAACAGTGTCTCGGCAAGCAGCAGGGACTTGAGAATCTCTGTGTCCCTTTTTAACTCTGACAGTGCAGCTCAGGAACCTGTGGTGGACTTATTAGAGGTTTGGGCCAAAGATGTAGGCAATGGGAGAATCCAGGAGAAGGTGTTGGAGTGAGGTTTGATTTGTCCTTTGCAACACAGACGTCTGGAATACTCCCCTGCAAGGCCCACTGTGTGTCTGTGGCCTTCATAGCTGGCTCAGCTCAGGACTGACATGTCTGGGGCGAGTTATGTACTGCACAACTCCAGAGGTCGCCATTTATGTCAGCAGATGTGTGAATGGCTTTCAGAGGGCTGTGCAGTGGACACCTTGCACAACTGCATGTGGTGGCTCTGCCGCACAGTGGATGGACTTGACTTAGACTTGCAGGTGAGGGGGTTCGCTCTCTGGGGGAGCAGCATGCCTTGGTGAAAAGCTCCTGGGCTACTGCATCAGATAGACCTGAGGTTAAATCCTGGACCCATTACTTGCTGTGGACTCTGGACTAGGAGCCTACTTTCTATCGGTCATAGATTTCTTATCTTTGAAAATGAAAATAACTCATCTTCTGAGCTCAGGATTAAATGAAACAGCATGTGTGGGGTATAATAATTTAAGAATGACTGTTGAGTGTCATCTTTGTGTCACCAGCTCCTTTAATCTTCACAACAACCTGTGAGGTGTGTGCCATCTTTTCCTTCATTTGCTAGAAAAGAAAAGTGAGGCTTAGCCAGGTTTAAGTAACTCTTATTGTGTTAGTTGGGACTCTTGATTGTGTCAGGTACTCAACTCAAGCTAGCTCATGCAAGAAACTGGAATCTGAAGCATCCGGAGTTAGCTTCAGACACATCTGTATCCAGGAGTTCAAATTATGATGCATTATCTGCTAGGTCCATATCTATCCGTCTCTCCCACCTGTCTTTTGGCTCTTCTTACTTTTGTGTTGGTTCAATGCTCAGTCAGGGTCTTTCACCATGTAGGCAAGCCTGGCACTGACAGCTCCAGGCTTAGGTGGTCTTTTTTTTCTTTGTTAGAGAAGTTGTGGGTTTACAGAACAATCATAAAATACAGGGTTCCCATACACCACCCCACCACTAATACCTTGCATTGATGTGGGACATTTGTTACAATTGTTAGGTGGTTTTTTGTGCCTGACTTCTCAGAAGGAGAAAGTGCCTCTTTCCCAACAGTCCCAGCAAAAGTCTCAGGGGAAAGCTTTGATGAATCAGGCCTGGGCCAGGGGTCCAGGCCATTAGGGGAAGTTCTAGCACATGGACCAAAAATGAGGGAGGTGTTGAATTCCAAAGTTATAGGTCCACTGTGGTCACAGGGCGGACATGTGCTGGAGACGGAAAATGCAACCACAGTGCCTGTCGCACATTAAGTCCTCAGTAAGTGACATCTGTTGGATCTTTTGTTACTATCCTTGCTCTTGTGTGCACGGCATAGCTGAAGCCTTCAGAAGTTTGATCTCTGGGTAGCCTTTGAATTGTTTCCAAAGAGACTTCCTATCTACTACTATTTGTACTCTTGCCATTTCAGGGATGTTGTAACAAGAAAATATGTGAATAGATGTGAAAGCACATTGAAAAGTATCAAGGCACCATGCCACTAAGCACTTCAATACATCTGATATAACGAATGACTCTGTCAACAAAGGATGGAGCAGGTCATGCAATTTCCCTCCATTTTACAGAGAAGAAAATCAAGGGACCTGCAGGTTAAAGAACTTGTCTAACTTCAGCCTCAGGTTTGTGGTCAAGCTAGGGCAAAACACAAGCTTCCTGACTCCCAGTCCAGACAATGTTTCTCAAATTTCAATTGCAAGGAACACTAGGGTTTCCAAGAAGGGCATTGTGGGGAGTGGGTGCTGAGGGTGCAAGCAAGAACTTACGGTCTTCAAGCCAGTGTCCATGAGACTAGTTCTCCCTTTATCTGCTTTTTAAAAAGCAGAAACAATAATTTAAGCAATATTTTATATGAAAAATGTTGTACATTCTTGAAAGTTAGAAAACCACTGCTAGGGACCAGCTCGGTCCTTAGACAAAGAAGTCTCAACCCAAGTTTATAATCAGAGGTTAAATAGAATTGGGGGATATAATCACATGAGCTTCCATAATGGAAAATTCTCATCTAACTGGAATCATAGGGAAAACTTCTGGAATTGGAACCTGAGACTTAGACAATGGTCTAAGAATGTTCTCATTGAACACAGGAAGATGATCCACCACCTCTTCGAAACCCACCTCCCTTCTGGGTGGCAAGGCATTCCATATTTTAGACCTTCTGGATGCAAAGGCATTACATAAGTACCACATAAATGAATTTGAATATCAGGCATCGTCGGTTATTGACCCGTTAGGTGGCATCTGGACTAAACACAGCCACACAGTAAGATTCTTCTTTCTGTTTCCTTCCCCTGTATATGTAAGGGAAGAGACAGTAGGAGAAATAAAATACTAGTAACTGTTTAGTGTATATCATGAATGATGAAGAATCTAGAAGGACTGCATGGGGCAGATTGACTCTCTAAGTGCCTTGTGTGCTGTGTAGCACTGTGCTCTGGGCCAGCTGGTAGTGCAAGTGTCTGCCTGTGCTGTTGAAGGGAAAGGGGACGCTCTGTCCCACTGGACTTGTTGCAGTGATTTCACATATGCCCTTATGCTGACTGAGCATACGTTTTCAGGACAGTTAACGGAGTCAACTCTGAAGCTCATGGATGTTCTTTAAAACACATGAAGATCAGTTCTCATCAGAACACAAACTCTGAAACTTACCAGTCAAAACCAAAACAGAGAATACAATGCAAAGTTTAAATAAAAAGGTAAAATGCAGATTTGCCCATTTTCTTCTTGGCTCATTATGGTTTACTGGGTTCCTTTACTGCTAAATTTCTCAGAACCTTTTCTCTGCCCACAGGCATTGGGAACATCCAAGAGGAACCTTGCAATTCCCAGACATTGTGAGACAAAACTCACTTTGCAAAATATTCACCTCGGTTTTGGTAGATTAGCCTGACAGCCCAAGCAGCCCACAACGTATTTGTTAATTTGTTATGTATGCCATTGCCTTGAGCAGTTATCACCGGGTTATCCAAAAACTCTCTTGGAAATAGACTGTAGTTTAAGAATTCATTTGTAGTTGGTTATTTAGAACCTGGGAAGTATTTTCCCAAACAAACAATGGTAGCCTTAGGAGCTGGGGTGCTAAGGCTTATGTCAACATTTTGCAAATTGAGTTTTGCAAACCTCTGAGATATAAAGAGGGGCTCTGTACTAAAAAATGAGGGAGACTCCTCTTGCAAGGCCACCATACCCACCAACACAATAAAAGCTCTAGGTTTTGAATAAAGAAACCTGTCCTACAATGTCTAACCCCAAATCTTTCAAATTCATTGATAGAATCTGCTTATGTTCTAAAGACCATGGTTTGGGAAGCATGGCTTGTTTAACATATAATGTCCCAGAATCTCTGTTCTGTCACTATCCTAATATAGCAACACTAAAGAAAACAATCACGCATGCTTAGAAGCATCTTTATGGGGAAATACATTCTACGTTCTAACCAGGAATTGCCAATACTGTGCATTAGTTCTCTGTGACTGCTATAAGAAATTACCACAACCTGGGTGACTTAAAACAACAGAATTTATTCTCTCACAGTCCTAGAGCCTGGAAGTCCAAAATCAAGGTGTCAGCAGGGCCGTGCTTCCTCTGAAGGATCTAGGAGAGGCTCTCCTGGCCCCTTCCGGCTTTTTTGTGGCCGCACCACTCTGCTCTCTGCCTCTGTCTTCACACCGCCTTCTCTGTGTCTCAAATCGCCTTCTGTCTTTCTCTTATAAAGACACTGCCACTGGTTTTAGGGCTCATCTATTACAGCATGTTCTCATCTCGAGACGTCACATTCCCAGGTTCCCAAATTTTGGGGGCCACCATTCAACCCACTGCAACCCATAACAAGAAAAGGGCATGATATATGTAATCAATAACCAAGTGCTGAAGGGGCTTTAGCCGCACCCATGCCATAATGGAACTATTCCACTGATTACTCTAATTAATATGTTAAAGCTCACTAGGAAATCTTCACTGAATTGTGTGGGAAAACAATTATTTATAATTGATATAAGTTGATTACAATCCATTTACATTCTTTTAACTGATGCAGTAGCTCTCGTTACAACCCAAGGCACATTGTTTAAGACCAATCCCTACACAGAGAGAATATGTTTCAAACCTCTGATTAGTCCAGGGAAGAGATGAGTGTTTCATGGGGCAACTTGGACAGGACACAGGCCCCGGGGCACTCACGGCCTGTGACAAGGGGAGGTTTGGGGAGGGGAGGTGGCTTCACAGAATAAGGTGGAAAAAAGATAAGACTGTGGGAGCAGATCCTGCCTTTCCCACTTTCCCACCTCGTGACTTTGGGAAGGTCATTGAACTCTGAGCCTCAGTTTCCTTATCTGTGAAATAAGAATAAGGATGCTATCTTAACAGGGTCATTCTGATGACTTAAAAAAAGGTATATCTTTTATGTCTTCTGACAGGTATGTGCTGCCATGGTAGGCATTGCCCCTTTACATAAAGGTGGAGAGCTATCAAGAGACAAAATTCCTCCTTTTGAAAATTCTCAATAAAATCCATATAGGGATGAAAAATATAGTGTCAAATTGCACTTTTCCAAATGGTTACTGAACAGTCAATATTGACAGTTGCATCTGAATGGCAGGTTGAGGTTTCAGACAAGAATTCACAGGGAGCAGTTTAGGTGGATGGTCACTGCAAGACCCCATCTTGTCATCATTTATGCAGATCCAGAAGCATGATTTTCCTTTGTACACACAGAGGTGTTCTGGTGACTGACTTATGATAACAAACTCACAAGACACTGATGGATGAGCGAGAAGCTAATTTCCTGACTTCCAGTGGGAGAAGGTCTTGGCTTCAGAGCTGGGGAGAGTCATTTGGCCTGCCTTACTTAGGACATTAGATCATAGACAAGAATTTTCTTTGAGAATATACAATTAGAAGACAAGAGCTGGATCCTTTGAAGAAATTCTTTTTTCTAGCCAGGAAAGCTGAATTAATTGTCTAAAGATCAAGGCTTGCTCTTTAGAAGCAAAGTCTCATTCTCCTTGTTTGGTGCTGATAAATTCTCTCAAAGCCCTACTCTGCAATTTCCTTTCCCTTGCACCAACGCAAAATCACTTCCCACCAGAAAGTGTGTAATGTACTCATACAGGTAGAATTTTCTTTCCATGAGTTTCCATGTTACTCTGACAGTAACAATAGGGGAAGCAGCCACTGGGGAAGTGCTTACTATACCTAGGCACACTGTAAAGCACTTTACATATATTATCTCCTTTAATCATCACAGCAAGCTTGTAAGGCTTAGACCTCAGAGAGGTTAAGTAACTTGCTCAAGATCACACAGCTGTGAAGTTGTGGGACTGAAATTTGAACTCAGATCCTCCTGACTTTGAACTCATCGCTCATTGTGGCTCTCACTGCTCATCAACCCTGCTTTTAGTAAGATCTTTCCAATGTCCCATAATACTCACTTCCACTGGACCCAC
>JAQZBX010031441.1:0-26657 GCA_029593785.1 Cabassous unicinctus | reverse complement strand
AAATAAAATAAAATAAAATAAAATAAAATAAAATAAAAAGGCCTCCTATACAATGGGAGAAAATATTTGGCAACTATATATCTGATAGGAACCTAATATCTTGCATATATAAAGAAATCCTACACCTCAAAAATAAAAGGCAACAACCCATTTTAAAAATGGGCAAGTAAACTGAAAAGACAGTTCTCCAAAGAAAAAATACAAATGGCTAAAAAGCACGTGAAAAAAATGCTCGACATCTCTAGCTTTTAGGGAAATGCAGATCAAAACTACAATGAGATAGCATCTTATACCCATCAGAATGGCAGCTATTAAAAAAACAGCAGACTGTAAGTGTTGGGGATGATGTGGATGAATAGAAACCCTCATCCACTGCTGGTGGGATTGTGGAATTTTCCAACCACTGTGGAGGACAGTTTGGCAGGAAACTAACAATAGATCTTCCGTGTGATCCAGCAATTCCACTGCTGGGTGCATACCCAGAAGAATTGAAAGCAAAGACATGAACAGATACATGCTCACCAATGTTCATAGCGGCATTGTGCAGAATTTCCAAAAGTTGGAATCAGACCCGATGCCCATCAACAGATGAATGGATAAACAAAATGTGGTATGTATATACAATGGAATATTACACAGCTGTAAGAAGGAATAAAGTGCTAACACATGGAATAACATGGATGAATCTTGAAGACCTTATGTTGAGTGAAGTAAGCCAGGCATTTAAGGATGAACAGTATATGACCTCAATGATTTGAATTGAGGAAAGTGAGCCATCTCTGAGAACCATTGTCTGAAAGATAGGTTAACAAGGGAAAGAAAGGGAAGAGAAGATTGTGAGCCATTACCCACATAGGCATAATCTATGGTAAAGTGATAAAGTATAGTTGCATATTGAAGGATAGAACAGGCGGGTAGTGATATTACTGGGTTTGGTGGTGCAGGGTTGTCAGGTGGGTAGATTAGGATGGGTGAGTTAGAATAACAGGATACTAGGGTGAGAGATGGGAGCAGGAATAGGTGAACATGGGATTTGTGGGTAGGATGTTGAAAGTGCAGGAGTTGGAATGCTCTTATGGCAGCATGACAAGGTAGTGTCACTGGTTTATGGTGTAGGTTGTGGTGGCATTCAGGAAGGGGTGCATCTGAGTAGGCTTCTGGGCAGTGTGTGAGTGTTCATCCTGTCATAATGTGTTGTGTTTGGGAGTGGAGACCCACACTGTGAGTGGGAAGGAGATGGACCCTCATCTTTGGGAGGAGCAATTCACCCAGAAACAGACAGGTGGGTGTCTCTTAAGTGCAAGGGTGGATCTTAATAGGAGAGGATAATCAGCATGTCAAGACCTCTTGTTCCATGTAACTATGAATCTTATCATCCAATGAGTCAAGACAGGGGAGTGTCATGTGCCCAGGGGGATGGGGAGGAAGGAACAGAAAAGATCACACAGGGGATATTTAGTGGTCAGGGGAAATGTTTTTCATTACCTTACAGTAATGGACACAGGACATGGTAAATATCACCAAAAATTATTAAACTGTACAGTCTAAATTGTAAACTATACTGTAAACCATTGACAATATTTAATAGCTATGTTTCACTATCTGTATAACAGTTATAACAATGCTACCATCCACATGAAAGAGGTTTGAATATGGGGTGAGGAAAGGGGAATGAGTTTGCGTATATGATAGTCTCTAGTATTCTGTGTGTGACTTTGCTGTGACCTAAAACTTCTTCAAAAATTAAATGAAAATTTGGGAGACACTGGGGAGTGAGAGGGGGCAGGTGCCACAGTATCGACTGGACACCTGATAATGCAGTGAGAAAAGGAAAAATGTTAAAAAAAAATTTTTTTTAATTTTTTTGTTTTTTCCCTTTTTTGAATATCCCAATCCTTTAATTTAATTTTATTTCTAGTGTTTTTCTTTAAGTTTCCATATATTTTATCTCTTATAATTAAACTTACCTTTATTATTTCATTTACCTATTAATTGTATTTGTTTATTATATGCAGTTCATCTTCAAGGAAGGTTTGCATCACAGAAGGGTTACAGAGGGGCCAGGAGAGGATCATTGGTGGGTGGCGTCTGGGATGGGGTTTTCATAGGAGGAAGTTCACCTGAATATACATGAAAGATATATAATGTTGCTTAAATGATCATGTGGTGAGTCATGGTCACAGTGGGTACACAATCACTCAGTAAATGAGGGAATACTGAATTCCCAGTCTGGAGAATTCTGCCACATTTTCCCCCGAGCAGGGGCAGTGTCTGGCAAAGGAGGATGGTCCACTGATGGGTTCTTGTTATTGATGACTAGCCTTATGAGTCTTTGCTCTTGTAAATGAAACTTAGCCTACTGTTATGGGGTGCCTAAGGGTTGCCATCTGAGAGCCTCCTTGTTGCTCAAATGTGGCCTCTTTCTAAGCCAAACTCAGCTTATGAATGCATTACCCTCCCCCCAGCGTGGGACACGAGTAACAGGGATGAGCCTCCCTGCAATGAGGGATTAATACCAAGTGCCAACTGGCAATACGACTGGGAAAAGACCTTGAATAAAAGGGGAAAAAGGTAAAGACAAATTAGTTCATGTTTCTAAGAGACTTCAAAGAGAGTCGGGAAGTCACCCCAGAGGTAACGCTTACACACACCTCAGTAGGATCTCATAGTACACCAAAGTGGATATCAACCCAAACAGAGGGGCTCCTGAGGGCTCTGGAGACAACTAAGTCCTATATAAGGGGGGGTAGCTCCAGAGATTAGTATCTTATCAGTGGGCTCTACTTTGGAATCTGTGCTCCTAAGAGTGACAGAGTTGGACTCAAATAAATGCTCCCTTCACATGGTCCATCAGTCCCTTCTATTGAAACCTATACTTGGTACTGGAGTTTGTAGGTGTACTTCCAGAGACTGGAGCCTTTGGCCTGCTGTGCCAGCTGTGCTTGGAATCTCGGTGGAGCTGCAACTCCTACTCTACAGCTCAATGGACTCACCCAAGTCACCTGGCGAGGAGATGATGATGGACAACGGCCATCTCAGGGAATGGAGAGAGTCTTCAGCTGCAGGCAGGATACTACCATCCATCATACCCATGGGATATAAGGCCCCTCTCACTTGGAGGTGGAGTGGACATCACCATCCCAAACTCCTCAAGATTGGGGGAAGAGGTATGGACTAGAGTGGACTCCATGGTATTCTGTTGTAGACATTTTGTGATTCAAGTAATGGAAGAAATTACAACAGTGAGGTGGAGCCAGTGGACAGTGGATGCTTTTGGGGCAAGGAAGGGAAAAGCAGTTGTAATACAGGTGCTTTGTCAGGACTTGGGAATTATCCTGAGTGACATTACAATGACAAATATAGTCAATTTTACATCAGGATATAACATGCAGAACTGTGTGTGAGAGAGTGTAGTCTACAATGTGAACTATGATACATGCTTAGTGGCAAAGCCCCAGGATGTGTATATCCATTGCAGGTGATGAGCCACACTAACGAAAGATGTTTATGTGGGATGTTATGGGGGTGTGGGAAGTGGGGAACATGTGAATCCCTGTAATTTTTGTGTAACATTTATGTAATCTAAGCATCTTTTTATATATATTAAAGAATAAGAAAAAACTCTAATATATTGCTACATCTTCCTGTCTCAAGTTTGTTTCCTCTATTCCTTCACTTCAAAATCCATTCTGCTATACATGGAAATCCACACTCTCCTTCCTTCCCACAATCTTTTTTCCTTATAGCCATAAGATATACACAAAGATTTTTAAAATGTATATGTTTTACAGAAGAAGAAATAAAATTTTCTTTGAGAGTGACATGATTGTCTATGTAAAAATCTCTATGAACCAACAGAAAAATAATTCCTGTGATGAATAAACAATACATAAAGCTTGCAGGGGAATGGAATATATATTAAAAAGTTAATTCTTTCCTACATACCAACAATGTCAAATTGAAATTTGCAAATCAAAAAACTGTACAATTAAAAATAGAAACAAGAAATGAAATATTTGGAAATGAATCTAACAAAATATGTGCAAGATCTTTTCATAGAAAAATACAAAATTATAAAGAATGAAAACAAAGATTTAAATAAATTAGAAATATTTTGTGTTCATATAATGGAAGACACAAGACTGCTAACATGTCAGTTCTTCCCAACTTGACCTATAAAATCAATGCAATCTCAGACACAATCCCAGTAAGCTATTTTGTTAGCATCCACAAGCTTATTTTATTTTATGTTGTTTATTTGAGGATTTTGCATCTGTATTCATTAGGAAAATGGGTTATCAAATTTATTTTTGAGTAATATCTTTTAAAATATATTTTTTGTCTTTAAAAATATACTTAGATTACATAAATGCTACATAAAAAAATACAGGGATTCCCTAATGCTCTGCTCCCCTTACCTCCCATATTTTCCCCTATAAAGAACATCCTTTTTTAGTTTGGTACATTAATTGCAATTGATAAATGCATTTTGAGGCATTGCCACTAAGCATGGATTATAGTTTACATTGTAGTTTATACTCTCTCCCACACAATTCTGTAGGTTTTGGGAAGATATATAATGGTCTACCTGTCATTGCAATGTCATTCAGGGCAATTCCCATGTCCTGAGAATGCCCCCATATTACACCGATTTTTCCCTCTCCTTGCTCTCAGTGCCTCCAGTGGCCACTGCCTCCACATCAATAACAAACATTTTAAAATGTACATGAAAGACAAAAATCATAGAATAATGACACAATGGAGAAGAAGTGCAGCACACAACCCAATTTCAATACTTAATATAAACCTACAAAAAACAAGGCAATTTGTTATTAGTGAAAAATAGGCAGAGTAATCAATGTAAAGAATAGAAATCACAGATATTGATCCATAGAAATATAGTCAAATGATTTTTTAAAGAAGCTTTAAATTACATAAATGTTACATCTAGGGGATCCCTATATATCCCACCCCTTTCCCCTCCCACACTTTCCCCCATTAACAACATCTTTCATTCTGTGGTACATTTGTTACAATTGATGAGCATATATTGAAACATCAGTACTAACCATTGTCTATAGTTTACACTATAGTTTACACTTTGCACCGTACAATTTTACAGTTTTTCACAAAATGTATAATGGCCTGTATCTGTCATTGCAATGTCATGCAGGACAATTCCAATGTCCAAAGAAATGTCCCATGTTACACCTATTCTTCCTTCCCTCATCCCTCAGAATCTCTGGTGGCCACTGCCTTTATATCAATGATATAAGTTCTTCAATTGCTAGAACAATAATAAGTCTACTTTAGTCCATAGTTTTATTCTCCCCTTAAGTTTGCTCATTCCAATCTTGAGGATTTTGGTATGGTGATGCCCACTCTGTTCCTGATTGAGAAGGGGCTTAGATCCCATGGGGCAGCTAGTTTTAACTGTCTTGCTTGTAGGCAACTGATCATTGACAAAGAAGCCGAAGCAATTTAAAGGAGAGGAGACTGTCTTTTCAACAAATGGTGCTATAATCAAATGCAAATAAATAAGTAACATAGACACATACGTTTTACAGAAATTAATACAAAATAATTAATAGATCTAAATATAAAGCACAGAACTATAAAACTTTTACCAGAAAACATGGAAGAAAGTCTAGGAATCCATGCAGTTGGCAAAGAATTTTTAGATACAATACCATAGTAATAATTTATGAAAAAATGATCACATGTACTTTATTGAAATTAAATACTTCTTTTCTACTAAAGACTCAGCAAAGGCAATGAAATTTCATACCATACACTGTAATGAAATTCTTGCAAAGTCCTTATATCTGACAAAGGGTTATTATACAGAATGTACAAAGAACTCTGATAACACAAGTATAACAACACAAGCAATCCAGTTAAAATTGGGCAAAAGGTCTAGTAAGACACCCCATCAAAGAAATTAGACAGAGGTCAAAATGTAGTATTAAAAGGGAATCAAATGGAAAAAATACAATTGGTAGGACCTATGGACTGTGGTTATAAGCAACACTGTAATATTCATGGATCGATGCCAAAGAGGTAATGTGTTGATAATAGGGGGTGTGGACAAAGTGTGCCAAATATATGCTAAGGACCATGGTTGGTGGTAATAGTCTGATGATATTATCTCAACATCTGTAACAAATGTTCCGCCATGGTGTGGTGTGCTAATGAAAGGGTATGGTATGGAAATTGTAGACATGTGCATAATTGTTTTGTAAGTTCACAATTTCTGTAATAAAAATATATAATAAATAATAATAGGATGAGTTGGGGGGGGAAATACACCAAATGTTAGATATGAACTATAATTAGTAGTAAGATTTTGATGATATTCTTTCATAATTTATAACAAATATCTCACAAAAATGCAAGGTGCTGGTGTTGGGTTGATGTATGGGATCCCTGTATGAAGTTATACATGTCTGTTTTGTAAGTTCACATTTACTGTGCACTTACTATTTATGTACATCCATGTATGAAAGATATACTTTGATTAAAAAAAAATTAAAAATGGAATTAGAGGAGAAGGGTCAGGAAATGGGTGCTTCACCCCTTTCCCTCTGATTGCTGAGAAACTTGGAGAAGTGGTGACATCTGAATGGAGCTGGACTGGTCAGCAATTGTGGCTTTAGAGTTGACATCATGGAGCTCCAGCATAAGTATCAGCAACCACAGCATCTTGTCCACCCAGATTTCTCCAGCCAGAGGTCTCAGAATGAAAAGGACTTCTCAGAGAAACAGTCAATGTGGTCAATGATGCATATAGGACTCTTCTAGCCCCCTGAGCAGGGCACTGTAACTTATAAGCTAAACTCCATGGAATAGAGATCCACAAAGGGACATATTATGAAATGGACAGAGAATTTTTCATGGAAATAATGGAAATCAATGAAAAACTCACAGAAGCTCAAAGTGAAACTGCCAAAAAGAGATTGAGTCCATTGTTGGACATGATTGTGGTGTGCCCACAGTGTTATCAGGCATAGGCCTGGCACTGAGAAATAAGGCAGTGGACAAGAAAGACATGGCCCAGGCCTTCATGGAGTTTATGTATTATAGCTGTAATACAGTTTATGTATTACATGTCCAAAATGGAGTTCATGAGGATCCTTCCTACACTTTACTAAGATTAATTCCTAAACTTCCCCCCCATACACTTACCTGCTAAGGTCCAGCAAAACAGAAAGAATATACTGACAATGTGAACAAAGCTTTTGAGCAGGATGACTTTGAAAAAGCCAAGGAAATTTTAACAAAGATGAAAAACTTCAAATGTGAAAGAAAAGATAAATTTAAAGAAGATTACACTCTAATTGTTTTGAATTTAAAAGTTTTATACACAAAGTTCTGATATATTTTTTAAAAAAGAATATGAAAAGATGTTCAACATAATTTGTCTTATGAGAATTGCAAATTAAAACAACCATGAGGTACCACTACCCATGTGTTAGGCTAAAATTAAAAAACAAAACAAAACTGATAACCCCTTTTCCTGGTGAAGTGAGAACAACACACTAACACCACTGCTGGGGGGAATCCAAAGGGGCACAGCCACTTTGGAACACAGTTTAACTGTTTCTTACAAAGCTAAACTTAGCCTTACCAAAGAAACCAGAAAATATGCTCCTATGCATCTACCCAATTGATTTGAAAATAAATGACAAAAAAACTACACACAAATGATCATTCCAGTTTCATTCATTATCACCAGAACCTGGAAGCAACCAAGATTTCTTTCACCATGTGAATTGAAAAACAAATGTGGTACAGACATGCAATGGATTATATTATTAGTTTCTTTCCTTTATAAAAAAAATTCCACTTTTACTCTATATTTTCTGAAATTATCTCTACTTAATCTTCTAAAGTTTTTACTCAAATTATCAATATTAGTTTTCAATATTCTCCTTCTGATCTGCACCTTTCTGTTATAGCATTCTTTTCTAATTCTGGACTTTAGATCAGTTTTGTTATTCTTTTTTTACTCCTTTTCTCAATAACTTATTAAAATGTAATTTATTTTAATAGTATATTATAAGATTTTTATTCCATATGTTCCTGTACTTCTAGCTGATTTCATATACATGCATTTGTTTGCTTATCCTTGTTTTTGAATCTGTATTTTGTTTTTGCAGATTTCCTCAAAATTTGTAATATTAGTAAGGTTTCATAGTTTGAAAAATGTCACAAAGAAAATTGATTATTTTTATACATTGTGAAGGTTTCTTGATTTGTGGAAAGATCTGGAAAAAAAACACATTTAACCATTTATTTTTATAAATCTCATATTGGTCAGTTTTAATAAGATACTTTTTATCTCTTCATGCCAGGCAACTGTAAGACTGATTATGACTCTCCTGAAATTTCTATAGTGAAAACAGTCTGGAGCTCTCACTCTCCTGGTTGTGTAAATACTGGTAACCCTCCTGTCCAGTTGCACCTTGCCTCTGTGTTCACAAGATTTCATGTCCCTGAACATAGAAGCAATGCCACCCAACTCAAGTAAAAAGGCAATTTCCATTACACTCATGGAGTGAAGAAAGGGACAAATAATTCTTTTCCTGGGGTAGAGAGAGATAATGTGAGATTTAGGCACAAATAAAAAGTTGCTAAAAGATTCTGGTTCTAGAAGATGGAGATCCATGTTCTTCCACATCATCCTTCCTCAAGACACTTGAGTACCCATAAGATCACTGGCCATTTACATGAGGACAATGGGCAGTGTTTGGGTAAGAGAAAACAATCAATGGTGCTATTAGCTCAGATAACCAGAGGCTGAATTTACAGGCAGGGATCTGGCCTGGAGTTGCCTGTCACAGCTCCTCCTTGAGAAAGCAGGTTGGGGAGGGTCTGATAAGCATTGGAGATCAGTCCTCCTTCTCATATGGAATGTGATCCTCCATCCATGCAGCCTTGGGGCCAAGGATCCAGGGAATGGTGAGAGGCCCTTGTTCTGTGCAGACAAAGCAGGTGCTCTGTGAAGGCAGAGCAGGGCAGGTTGGGGTCTCTAATAGGAGAGACCCTTGTTAGCATTTTCTCCATCCCACACACCCTTGCTCTGTGCCCACTTGCTGATGGGGCTGGCTCTGCCTCTCTTTGAAGTTGTTGCAGTTCCTGGGCTCCTACAATCTGAGAGATGCTTTGTCCACCTCTCTACCTTTGTCTCCCATTCTAAGCTTTGATGCAGGCTCTTCTCCATTATGACTGGTTGTTTCATGTTGGATGTCCTTCTAATGTGTTTACATAGATGAGGTCATTTTCTTATATCAATGCTGGTATATGGCTCATAAAGTTATCCCCCACTGTGGTTGGAGACTCTGGGAGACAGGTGACAGGTGACCAGGGTTGAGCAAGAAATAGACTCCATGCAGTGCAGCCTCCATGCTGTGAACCCCACATGCTGCCTTGTGGGGTGGGGGCAACTCTCTGTGCTCAGACTGCAAAACCACCCACTAGAGACACAGGTCTCGAGGATGGCAAGGCCAGGCCTGGAGCCTAGGTCAACCAGGGCCAGCTTGTTTGTCCCCAACATGCAGCACAGGTACACCTTGGAAACTCAGTAACCTGCTCACCCTGTAGTATCCACAGTGAAGACATATGCAAATCACCCTGGGGCCTCACAGAAGAAATCCCTGTCACAGGCTGGGCCTGTGTGGTGGGTCTTCATCTTCCAGATGGCCATGCAGATGCTGGGGCTCCTCCTTTGCCTACAGGCAGCTCCCAAGGGTGAGTGTCTTGGGGATCCAAGTGTTAAGTGGGGCTTGATTGTGGGGTAGGACAGACTCACAATAACTCTCCTTGTCTTCATGTGTCCTGTCTTTCACCCTGAAGGAGTTGGGCCCAGGGCTGGTGAATACCTCAAAGACTTTTTCCCTCACCTGCTCTGTCTCTGGGGGCTCCATCAGCAGTTGTAGTTGGAACTGGATCAACCAGCATCCTGGGAAAGGTCTGGAGAGGATGGGATACTGGGATGGGGGTACAGGATATAAGCCAGCTTTCCAAGGCCACATCTCCATGACTGCTGACACATCCACGAATGAGTACTATCTGCAGCTGAGCTCCATGAATGGTGAGGACATGGCCACTCATTACTGTGGAAAACACACAGTGAAGGGAAGGCAGTGTGAGCCCAGACACAAACTTCCCTTGCAAAAGAGAGATGGGCTGCAGGGGTTGCTGAAGACCAACAAGGACAAGACAGCCTCAGGAGCAGGTTCAGGGAGGGGAAAATTTTCCTGTCAGTGTCTGGGTCTTCCTCTCCTGAAAGCCTATTTCTCTGAGGACTTGTCTTCCCCTTGCCTGGGTTCTCCTTCATTGTAGTCCCCAGTGCAGTTTCAGGACAATTCAGAGCCTGCATTTATTTACAACAAGAGGGAAGTGAGGTCACTTCCCTAGCCTCTCCTTCCTCTTACTTATGTCTTTGACTATATCCCAGTGTGATTTTTGCATCTCATTTGAACTAGTATATCAAGCACCACTTGGAAACCACAGATATTCTGTGACCAGTAATGCCTTTCTGTTCTTTCTAAAAATTAAACCCAAGTTTGGGAAAGAATGAGTAATTAAACTTTCATTTTTCTTTGTAAAATGGATTTTATATCTTTAAAGTCTTAAATTCACAGAAAAACTGAGAAAATATAGAGACTTCATATAGATCCCATAAATATTTTCTACTGTTAATCTCTTCTATATCTATGATACATTAATCAAAACTAAGCTACCATTAATAATAATGATAATAAAGGATAGACATTTTTGGATTTCACTCATTTTCCATTTTTATTTTCTTTCTTATATTGGATACAATCCTGTACACCATGCATTTTTGAAATGTCTAGAAGAATATTTGATTTTTGGATCTTCTTCTTTGCCTGGTGACAGCTCTCCAAATTGAGTGACTCTCACTTGGGACATGTGTCCATGAGGATGGCTGTGATTGCTGTGACTGAAAGGGATTGATTCTTCTTCCTTTCTGGTGCCCTATTCCAGGTGGAGCTGCATAAGCCAAGCCCAGGAGGAGTGAAGCCCCCACAGAACCTCTTTCTCATCTGCTCTGACTCAGTTTACTTCTTAAAAACCAGTATTTACTGCTAACATTGGATTTGCCAGCCCTCAGGAAGGAGCTCATTGGATGGAAAAATAGGTTATTGTGGAGTCAGAAAATACAACTCACCCTTCCAGAATCACACTAAATTTCCAGGGACACTTCCAAGAACCAGTTATGATTACAGCTGAGCTCCATGACTGCCAAGAGCCCTGTGACGTATTACTGTGCTGCAGAAACACAGAGAGGGGATGGCAGGTGAACCCAGACACAAAACTTCCCTGCAGGGCACAGAAGGAAGTTGAGCTAAAGGGGCACTCAGGACTCATTGAATACAGGGGACCAGCCCAGGAAAGGGCAAATGTTCTGCCAGGATCTGAGTTTTCCTCACTGTTACAATTTGGAAACTAACAGTAAATGATGGTAATCCAATTCATTTCACTACAATAATCAAGACTGCCATGGAGGGATAGATAAATAGATCAATGGGAGAAAATATGTGTGCTATGGATAAAATAAGAATTAAATTTAAAAGTGAATGCTCAACTGATTTAAAAAATCTGATAAATTGTACCACACTCAAATAAAATATATTTGAAAAAGTCTTCTGAAAGAAATGAATAGAAAGCAGGAAATTTCAAGAATATATTAAAAATATATATTCCTGAAACTGATTGCATCAAATTATATACCATCTTTTACTACACAAAAAAAGAATGCAACACAATAAAACAGGAGAAAATATACAACAGATATAGGAATAAATGAACACATGAATAGAGGCTCAGTATCCTAAATGTAGAATAACTATACGTGCGACCTTCTCTCCTATGTACTTACCAAAAGTGTTGAAAACAGGCATCAAGCAAATGCTAATACAAGAATGGTCATAGCAGTACTATTCACAATTGCCAACAGAAGAATACATCCCAAAGGTCCACCAATTGATGAATTGATAAAAATTTATGGTATAGTCATACTGTAGAATATTATTTATCTGGAAAAAGAAATGGAGGTCAGGTAAATGCTTCATTATGGATGATCCTAGAAAACATTCTGCTAAATGAAAGAAACCAGTCTTACAAAACTACCAATTGTAGGATTCCATTTATATGAAATATTTAGAATACCTAAGTCCTTAGAGAGGAAAAGCAAATTAATGAAGGCCAGGGCTTAGGGAGAAGAGAAAATGGGAAGTGACTAGTTAATGGTTCAAGGTACACACACATCTGTTGTGATGTAAATATTTTGGTACTAGATACAGATAATGGTTGTACAACCTTGTGAATGTACTCAATGTCACTGTATTTCACACTTAAAAATTGTTTTAACTTTATGTTATATTAATTTTACCTAAATAAAAAAATACAAAACTTCACCTCTGCACATGCAAACTTCAAAGAGGAATTAAAAACAGTGCAAACAAAAACAAAACCTCTAAATTTTATTGTCTGCAGGTGCACAGTACCTTGATGACCCTTAAAGGAGTGAGTGAAGATATGACTGTAATAGGAGGTTAGTAGTAGGTATTGGAAGGAAGCAGGGGCTCTGATTGTCATGGGGCACATGTGGGAACTGTCCACATCCTACTCTCTGACTGGTTGGGAGCAACAACAATAAACAGCATATAACAATTCACTAGATTGTATAATGTTTGTTCCTCTGTTCCTTAAAATATCGTGTAAAATAACAATAAAATATAGAATATATCAAAGACTCATCTACTGATTCAGCTGCCCGCATTTCTTCTCCAGTCCTACCAAGTTGCAGCCTAGACACATTGACACTTTTAAAACCAAACATATAAAACTTTATAGATACTGCTACCATTCCCTTCCATAAGAAAGCCCAGTGGTCCATTGCATCAATCATATTATACTGCTGGTACACTGTGAGCAAGAATTAGTAACTACCCTAGATTAATTGGTAAGACATTTGTGTATCTGAAGGTGGGAAATGAATATGACAAAATACAGGGACCTTCCACCTGTGCAGTATTTCTGGGCATCCAGTGGTGTGAGCCTTGTAAAGATATCTCATCTAAGGTGATGGATAAAATTCCTCATTTTATCAGTCCTACAACAAAAAGAAAAGAAGTCCAGGTAAACCACTTAGCATTTGAGAGAAAACATATTTCTCATTTTTGTTTTTCCCTCTGGTCTAGTTTTCATGTGACCTAAAATATTACTTGTATTCATGGGTACCTGAACAAAAACTGACTCTGCCAAAGGCACAGGCTGTCATGCAAGCTGCTCTTCCAATTTGTCTACAGGATCCACCAGTTCTAACAGGGAAGAAGTGCCAGGACAGATAGAGATATTGTGAGGAGACTTTGGCAAGCTTGCTTAAGTGAGTCACAGGGCATATCCTTAGGATTTTGGAGCAATGATCTGCTATCCTTTGAGAAATAGATTTTTGGTTGCTACTGGCTCTTAATAGAAACTGAAGTTTAGCCACAGACCACCATGGTACCATGTGACCTGAGCTGCCCATCATGAACTGGATTTGACTGGGGACAAAGGACTGAGGCTGGATTACATACAGTTCTGTGCAATATGCAGACACTACCAGAATGTTGAGATCTACAGCACTACAGCCCCATTCCATCACATCCTAGAAGGACTCTGCAAAGGGCAATCAATCTATTTATCCAGATCTTTGAGCAGTTCAACTAGTTGCTTAAATTGCTTGGAAACAGTAATTGCTAGAGTTGCCTATGCATATGCATTTTTTAGTTGAGCCCATGGTTTGACTGAATTGTTAGGTACTTGGAAGGAACAATGTTGGAAAAGTGATGATAAGGATGTCTGTGAGGGAATAATGTAGATAGACATTTATGAATGTCCAAAATGAAGATATTAGCATCCTAAGTGGGTGTTCAATGAAAGTGATATCATCAGAGAAGGATTTTAAATATCAAGGCTTAGGATGATCCATTCTTTGGGCATAAGTCTGCCACTTTCCACAATCTTCTCATTCCTCAATGGATTCAATAACTAAGTGGACAAGGTAGCAGTGATGGAGATTATTCAAGGGGTCAGCTTGCTGAGGGCTAATGGAATATGCAATTGGTAGTGAGAGAAGTCAGTTTTAAATACCAGTTACTACCATATAAGTCAAAGAATTGAGCAATAAAATTGTTTTGAGTAGTTCTTCCTTTATATGTGCTCAATATGTACATGTGTATATCTTTGCTAGCTTGCCCCTATTATCATCATCATGTAGCATAAATTGTATTAACTTTACATCAGAATATTTAAGTTAAAGGACATCAAAGGTGTCTTTAAGGAATATCATCCAGGATCTTTCATCTTTTTTCCATGGAAAGAGTTAGTGAATTATGGATTGTACACAGGAGAGTGTATCATGCTAAAAGGAAGTTCAGCTTTGTTATTATTCCATTCTCTTTTAGTTGGTTACCTTTTCCTGGGTATAACTGGATTGCACAAAGCAGCCATTACTAAGCTCTGCCCTACCTTAATGGCTGTGTTACTTCTATACTGACTTTATTTGGAAGTTAACCATATTTTAAGTAGAGGCATATGGGTTCAGGGTTGACAAGGCATGGACAACTTACTAAAATTACAATCATGATGTTACTAGTAAGGAATGGCATCAGGAAAATCAAATAAGTGGCACCAAACATGCTTCCCCACACTGATATTTCAAAAATCAACCAGAATACATTATAGCCAACATATTCAGGGACTATACACATACTATATATTCCACTTTTTATTCTATCTGTGTATACACACACACACACACATACATATATATAACGGCTGCGGTAGTGGCAGAATGAGCATATTTCCAAAGCCATCCTTGATCCTTGGCTGAATCTGAATCCCTGACAAACTCATTCATGGTATTTCCTGCTTGGGAGTAGAGGAAGCTGGGCTTGGTGAGGGGGCATACCAGGGAGAGGACTGTGTTGTCCAATGGCTCAAGCAGCATCCTCCTCCCAGGGTGCCCCTAAGACAAGGACCTTCTATCATCCCCTTTCATTTTACATACTGAGTTACCTCCCAGATGCAAATCTCCACCAGTGCATACAGATGAAACCACAACACAAATTTCTTTAGATTTAAGTTTCTTCTGTGTCAGGAAATAGATGTTCTGAGCATCATAGACCTCATGCACAAGAACATGAAAGCCTTGTGGTTTTTCCTCTGTCTGTTGGTGACTCCCAGATGTGAGTTCCTCAGGGATGCAGACAAGAAGGTAATGGGGATGTGGCACCTGAGCACATGACTCACTGTGGTTCTCCTTGTCCTCAGTTGCCCTGTCCCAGAAGAAGATGCAGGAGTCAGGACCTGGCCTGGTAAAGCCCTCACAGACCCTGTCCCTCACCTGCACTGTCTCTGGATTCTCTTTAAGTAGTTATGATATGGATTGGATCCACCAGGCTCCAGGAAAGTGCCTGGAGTGGGTGGGTGTAACAGAGAATGGTGGAAGTACCCAACTTTTCAGTCCCAACTTAGCATCCCCAGGGACACCTCCAAAAATGAAATTTATTTAAAGCTGAGCAGCCTGAGAGCTGAGGACACAGCCACATATTACTGTTTAAGAGACACAATGAGAAGAAGTCAGGGTGGGCCGAGACAAAAACTTCTTCTTGGGCCTCATGAGTGGGCTGGTTGCTTAGTGTGTTAGCAACCACCAGGAGGAACTCAGGGGACAACCCCAGCTGTGGGTGCAGAGAGGAGCTGGGGTTGAGTCTCCTGGCCCTGCCCAGGGTTTCCTCTTCTTTCTCCACATCATGTAACCCAGAGAGAACAGCCAATGGATCTTTAATAAGCAGTGTTATGATGTATGCAAGATTCAATCTCAGAACTGTCTTTTTAGTGTTATACCTCTGTGTTCAAATTTAATACACATACATACTATTTTAACATTATATGTTATATGTGACGAGGGTAATATTAGCATAAAGAACTTGTCACCCCTCCCTAATTCTCCCCACACAACCACAGGTTTCTAATTGCAGAGCTCACCTGACAGAACTCACAGAGATGCAGACCTACTCAGATGTGAGCTTGGACCTCATATTCCAGCACATCCTGGGAAGCAAAGCAAAGCATGGCTGCAACTGCTGCCACCCTGCCCTGCATCTCCATGTGAGAAACAGCTTTCTCATGGTGCATCATGTGTCTAAGAATGAGTGTTCCTGTTTCTTGTTTTGTAAGCTCAAGTGCACTTATAGATTCCAGTCCAAGGAGAAGCACAACCTTCCTGAACACAACTATCACCTGAAACCTACCTGGCTCCTTACCTCTTGTAATCTCAGACCTAAGTTTCCTGGGGAAAGGTTGGGATATGAGAAAATGGACAGTGCTGTGAACACTATCCAAGTTGCCCCTGTCTGATCTCCAAATGCAGCCATTGGCCCATAATGTATTTCTGCACCCACCCTAGGATACAGAATCTTTTTCCAATTGTTTCCTTCCAAGTTGCATTGTTTTTTTCACCAGTGTCTTCAACTGCCTATTTCCAAGTCCTATTTCTGCATGTTAAAGATTTCATTCCACAGTGAGGAGAGGGGAGGTAGTTCTGCACGTATTTTCCATGATAGCCTCTGTTACCTCTATCTTTCTATTCGATCCCAACAATGGCCATTAGAATACTGGTTTTGATTGATTTCCACATGCAGGTTATTTCTTTGTTCTGTAGTGCAGCTGAAGAGGTTGCTGTGGGTGTATTTCTATAATGGATGTTGCCCACCCAAACACCACTTAGGGAGAGAAGTTTGGTTTGCTTTGCAGGTTGTGCTGTTTTTTTTTGTTTGTTTGTTTGTTTATTTTCCCTAATTCTGGTGGGAAAGCATGCAATCCCGTAGTGATCTGGATCCTGGGAGGCTCACTCTAACAAATTTACCAATAGTTAAATTTGACTTTATCAAAATTAATAACTAGTGATTTAAAGAAATCAACATTAAGAGTATAAAGATAAAACTATTTGAATGGGAAAAACATTAAAAAATTATACATCTAATAAAGGATTTCTATCCAGACAATGTTAATTACTTACATCTCAACATAAATGACACAAAGACATACAAAATGGCTAATAAGTAAGTGAAAAATAGTGTTGCATTATTTATCATCATGGAAATATAAATCTAAATTACAATGTAATACCATTTCATAACCACTAGATGAGCTAGAATAAAAAAAATATGATAGTTACTCATATTTGAAAATATGTGGAGAAATAGGAATCCTGCTGCAATGCTGATGGGAATGTTAAATGATCAAGCTTCTCTTAAAAACTGACCTGCAAGTCCTCAAATTATTAAATAAAAAATGTATGAACCTACAATTCCACTTCCAGGTATAAATGCCAAAATATTGAAAACAGGGATTCAAATATAAATGTGTACACCAAAGTTCACAGCAGCATTATTCAAAATAGCCAAACTTTGTAGGTAATCCAAATTTCCGACAACAGATGAATGAATGAACAAATGGATACACACAATGGAATACTATTCATCTGGTCAAATGGAAAACTCATGCTATAACAAGGATGAACATTGAAATGTGTTATTGGACTGAATAGTCCAAATCCAAAGGGAAAAGTATTGTATGATTTCTCTTACATGGAATGCCTAGAATATGCAAATTCATAGACAACAAAAGTAGACTAGAGATTACCAGATTCTGGATTGAATGGGGAGTTAATTCTAGTAGTAGGATTTCATGAAAAATTTTGGTATGTTTGTTGGTGCTTCTTGCACAAAATTGTGAATTTAATGAATATCTCACAATTATACACATGAAAGTGGTTTAAATAAGAATTCTAAGTTTTATGTATGTCACACAAATAATTGATATTATTACAAAATAGAAATGAAGTATTGATATTCAACTATCACATGATTAATCCTGGAAAATGATATAACTGAAAGAAGCTAGCCATGAACTTTCACATAACTTATTATTTCTTTCATATTAAAGACAACAATTGGAAAATCTATAGAGATAAAGTAGATTTATTGTTTATTAGGGCTATATGGGAGGTAGAAGGATAGGAGGCAGATAGGTAGAAGGTACATTTTTTCCTTATGTGTTAATGAAAATATTCTAATATTGACCCTGGTGATGGTAGCACATATTTTTTAAACAATAGCCATCAAATTATATGCTTTAAAGGGAAGAGCTTTATGTTATACGATTTATATTTTAAAAATTAATTTTTAAAGAAGCTTAATTGTTCCCTGGAGAGAAGGGGAGAGGTAGGAGGCAGAAATTATTGAGTAATGAGTGAAACCATTTAGGAGTTCACAATTGGGGTGGTGGTGATAGTTACACATGTGTACATATATGTAAATACTTACCAAATGTTACTCTTAAATATGTGAGGATTTTCATATTTCAATTATGTTTCAATAATGCTAAAAGAAATAAAAAGTGGATAGATGAAGAGGTTGGAGAGATAGTGAGATAAATCATGACCTGTGAAATTCCAGACAGTACTTTAACTCACGTCCCGACCACTGTTTATATATATATATATATTCTTTAAGTAGACACTAAGGAGGGAGCAACATCTTGCAGTATTCTCATTACACAAAAGGGGATGCTACAAATCTATCTAGACATGCCCCACTCTGTCCTGGAGTTGGTTCAGGGAACCATTGAGTCTAGTGGTGAGGAGCACAGAGCAGAAACTGGGGCTCACTCTCAGCTGACATAGACTTTGGGCATGTAGTCCAACCATTCTAACTTTGTTTGAATTTTTACATCTGTAAAACAGAAGTGACACTGATATCTTCTTCTTTGTTTTTGCCATTCTCATTCATTCACATTTTTATTTTATGTCTATTTCTTTTTTTAAATTTTTTAATTTTTTAAAAACATACTTAGATTATGTAACTGTTACACACAAAATATAGGGATTCCCATATGCCCCACCACCCACACTTCTCACAACCTCCCACATAAACATCCTTCATTAGTGCAGCACATTAATTGCAATTGATAAACACATCCTGGGGTTTTGCCATTAAACATGGACCATAGTTCACATTGTAGACCACACTCTCTCCCACACAGTTCCGCATATTATACGATGATATAAAATGGCCTCTATCTGTCATTGCAATCTCACTCAGGAGAATTCCCAAGTCCCAAAAAAAGCCCCTGTATTACAATTGTTTTCCCTCTCCCTGCCGACAGAGCTTCCAGTGGCTACTGGCTCCACATTAATGTTGTAATATCTTCCATTGCTTGAATCACAATACGTCTATAGAATACCAGTAAGTCCTCTCTAGTCCATAGCTTTTCCCCCCATCCTGAGGAGTCTGAGATGGTGATGTCCACTCAACATCCAATTGAGAGGGCGCTTATATCCCATGGGGAAGATGGATGGGATTAGTCTGACTGCAGCTGCAGGCTCTCTCCATTCCCTGGGATGGCCATGGTCCATCATTATTTCCCCATCAGTTGTCCTGAGTGAGTCCAATGAGCTCTAGAGTAGGAATTGCTGTTCCACTGTGGTTCTGGGCCAGCTGGCACATGGACAGCCCAAAGACTCAAGTCCCAGGATGTACACCTACAAACTCCAGCACAAAGTATAGGTTTGAATAGAAGGGACAGATTAGCCATGTGCAGGGAAGACATAATTGAGTCCAACTCTTTCACTTTCAGGAGCACAAACTCCAAAGTAGGGCCCACTGGCAAGGCACCAAACTCCAGAGCTATCTGCCCTGACATAGGACCTGGATGTACCCAGAGCCTTCAGGAGCCCCACTATTTGGGGATGATATCCACTTCGGAATTCTATGAGATCCTATTGAAATGTCTGTAAGTGTTACCACTGGGATGACCTCCTGAAACATTTTGAAGTATGTTAGCCATATAAACTCATTTGTCTTTACATTTTCCCCCTTTTATTGAAGTTGCATTGCCAGTTGGCACTTGGTTGCAATCCCTTGGTGCCAGGGAGGCTCATCCCCGGAAGTCATGTACCATGCTGGGAGGAAAGTAATACATTCATATGCTGAGCTTGGCTCAGAGAAAGGAGGCATTCAGGAGGCAACCCTTAACACCCCATAACAATAGGCTAAGTTTCAATTCCAAGAGCAAAGACTCATAAGGCTAGTCATCAATATGAAGGGTTCATCAGTGGATCATCCTCCTTCACCAGTCACTGCCCCTGCACTTGGGGGACTATTGCTGCTCCCTTAGAGAATGTGGCAGAGCTCTCCAGGATGGGAATTATGTATTCTCTCATTTATTGAGTGAATCTCCACCCACTGTGCCAATACCCCATGAACATTTGAATATTTTTATATACTTTATATTTATGCTCTGGTGAACTCCCTCCCATGCATCCCCCATCCCTGACACCCCACACCAACAATTTTCCCTGTCACTGTTGTATACCTTCTGTGATCCAAAGCTTCTTCAAAAATGAAGTCATTACAATAGCTGAATAATGTTAATAGGAAAATTAAATAATAATGATATGTTTAAATGTAAGAAATAAAATACATAAAAATTTCTAAAAACAAAAACAAAATTAAATTAAAAGATTGGGATATTAGAAAAATGAAAAATATAAAAAAAAATTTTATCTTTTGCCTTTCATCACTACAATATCTGTTGTCCAGTCTGTACAGTGGCACCTTTCCCCTCTCATTCCCCAGTGTCTCACTATTTTTCATTTTGTTTTCAGAGAAACTTTAGGTCACAGCAAAGTAACACACAGAATACAAGAGACTCTCATATACCCAACAACCTACCCCTGTCCTCCCCCAATATTAATACCTTTTTATATGTGGATGGTAGCACTGTTATAACATATACAAATAGTGAAACATAGCTACTAAAAATTGTCAATGGTTTACACTATGGTTTAAAATTTAGACCGTACAATTTTATAAATTTTGACGGTATTTACTAAGTCTTGTGTCCATCACTGTATGGTAATGAAGAACATTTCCACTGACCACTAAATACCTCCTGTTTTATCTATTCTCTTCCTCCTACCCCATGCCCCTGTGGCCCAAGATGACCCCCTGGTTTGAATCATTGGATGAGAGGATTCATAGTTACATGAAACAAGAGGTCTTGACACACTGATTTGACCTCCCCTATTAGGAACTGCCCTTGCTCTTGATAGACTCCCACCTTTCTCTTTCTGAACAAGTCAGTCCTCCCAAAGATTGGAGTCCAACACTTTCCCACTCATTGTGTAGGTCTCCTCTCACTGATACAGCACATTATGACAGAATAAACCCTCACACACTCCCTAGAAGCCTGCTCCAGGTGCACCCTCTCCCAAATGCCTCCCCAACCAACACTCTAAACCAGTGACCCTTCCTTGTCAAATTTCCATAAGAGCATTCCCACCTGTGTACTTTCAACATCATACCCACAAATCACCTAGGTTCACCTGGTCCATTTCACAACCCTACCCCCAGTATCCTGGAACTTCTAACCCAACCTTCCCACCCTACCCACCTGTCAAATCTGCACCACCCAACCCAATAATATCACTAACCTCCTGTCATATCCCTTCAATACACAACTACACTCTATCACTTCACCATAGATTACGTCCATTTGGGTGATGGCTCACAACCTTCTCTTTTCTTTCTATATCTTGTAAACCTATCTTACAGAAAATAGCTCTCTGAGACTGCTCGATTTCCTTAATTCATATCAGTGAGGTCATGTACTGTTCATCCATCAATGCCTGGCTTGATTTACCCAACATAAGATCTTCAAGATTCATCCATGTTATCCTGTGTGTTAGCACTTTATTCCTTCTTACAGCTAAGTAATATTCCATTGTATGTATGTACAAAATTTTGTTTATCCATTCATCTGTTAATGAGCACTTGGGTTGATTCCAACTTTTGGCAAGAGTGAACAATATTGCTATGAACATATATGCGTGCATATATTTCTTCATGTCTTTGCTTTCAATTCTTCAGGGTATATATTCTCCAGTGGAATCGCTGGATCATAAGGAAGTTCTATACTTAGTTTTTTTGAGGAACCACCAAACTGTCCTCCATAGTGGCTGGACAATTCTAAAATCCAACCAGCAGTGGATGAGTGTTCCCATTCCTCCACATCCTCTCCAACACGTATAGTCTGCTGCTTTTTCAATAGTTGCCATTCTAATGGGTGTAAGATGGTATCTCATTGTAGTTTAGATTTGCATTTCCCTAATAGATAGTGATGTCAAGCATCTTTTCATGTGCTTTTTAGCCATTTGTATTTCTTCCTTGGAGAAATGTTGTTTCAGGTCACTTGCCCATTTTTTAAATGGGTTGTTTGTCTTTTTATTTTTGAGGTGTAGGATTTCTTTATATATGCTGGGAATTAGGCTCCTATCAGATATATGGTTGCCAAATATTTTCTCCCATTGTGTAGGCTGCCTTTTTACTTTCTTGATAAAGTCCTTTGAGGCAGAGAAGTTTTTAATTTTGAGGAGATCCCATTTATCTATTTTTTCTTTTGCTGCTTGTGCTTTGGGTGTGAAATTCATGAAACTATTTCCTATCACAAGGTCTTATTGATACTTCCTTACATTAACTTCCAAGGTCTTTATGGTCTTGGTTCTTATATTTAGATCTTTGGTCCATCTTGAGTTGATTCTTGTAAAAGGTATGAGATGGTGTTCCTCTCTCATTCTTTTGGATATGGATATCCAGTTCTCCAAGCACCATTTTTTGAAGAGGCCATTCTCTCCCAGCTGAGTGGGTTTGGTGGCCTTGTCAAATATCAGATGACTGTATATGTGAGGATCTATATCAGAACTCTCAATTTGGTTCCATTGATAGGTATGTCTATCCCTGTGCCATTATCATGGAGTTTTGACCACTGTAGCATTATAGTATGTTTTAAAGTCAGGTAGTGTGATACCTCCAACTTCATTTTTCTTTTTGAATATGCCTTTGGTGACTCTGGGCCACTGACCCTTCCAAATAAATTTTGTAGTTAGTTTTTCCAAATCCTTAATAAATACAGTGTTGAGAATTTTTGGGATGGCATTAAATCTGTAGATTGGTTTGGGTAGGACAGACATCTTCAAGATGTTTAGTCTTCCTATCCATGAACAGGGAATATTCTTCCATTTATTTAAATCTTCTTTGATTTCCTTTAACATTGTTGTGTATTTTTCTGTATATGTCCTTTACATCTTTAGTTAAATTTATTCAAAGTTGTTTGATTCTTTTAGTTACTATTGTAAATTGTATTTTTTTCTTGATTTCCTTCACAGATTGCTCATTATTTCTGTACAGAAATGCTACTGATTTTTGAGCATTGATCTTATAGCCTGTGACTTTACTGACCTCATTTACAAGTTCTAGAATCTTTGTTGTATATTTCTCAGGCTTTTCTATGTATAGGATCATGTTGTCTGCAAATAGTGAAAAATTTGCTTCTTCCTTTCCAATTTGGATGTATTTTGTATATTTTTCTTGCCTCATTGCTTGAACAAGTACTTCTAAGACAATGTTAAATAGGAGAGGTGATAGTGGGCATCCTTGTCTTGTTCCTGATCTTAGAGGGAAAGCTTCTAGAATTTCACCTTTGAAGATGATATTAGCTTTGAGTTTTTCATATATGCCCTTTATCATGTTCAGAAAGTTTCCTTCTACTAGGATCTTTTGCAGTATTTTTATCAGGAAAGAGTTCAGTATTTTGTTGAATGCTTTTTCTGCATGTATAGAGATGACCATGTGATTTTTTGTCTTTCAATCTGTTTATGTGGTGTATTACATTAATGGTATTTTTTATGTTGAACCATCCTTGCATACCCGGGATGAAACCCACCTGGTCATGGTGTATAATTAATTGATATGTTGTTGAATGCAATTAGAAAGTATTTGCTGAGAATTTTATCATCCAGGATCATTAGATAGACTGGTCTGTAATTTTTCTTTCTTGCGGCATCTTTGTTTGGCTTTGGTATTAGGGTAATGTTGGCATCATATAATGAGTTAGGCAATGTTCCTTCTACTTCTATTTTTTGTGAGAGCTTAAGCAGGATTGGTGTTATCTCTTTCCACAATGTTTCATAGAATTACCTGTGATGCTGTCTGGTTGTGGGCTCTTCTTTGTTGGGAGGATTCTGATGACTGAGTCTATCTCCTTACTTGTAATTGGCTGTTGAGTTCATCAATTTCTTCTTTCATCAATGTAGGCTGCTTGTGAGTTTCTAGGAATTTGTCCTTTCCTCTATATTATTATTCTTGTTGGCATATAATTTTTCAAAGTATCCTCTTATGATACTCTTTATTTCTATGGGGTCAGTGGAGATATCCCCATCTTCATTTCTTATTTTGTGTGTTTGCATGTCATCTCTCTTTTTCTTTGTCAATCTGGCTAAGGGTTTGTGAATTTTATTGATCATCTCGAAGAACCAGCTACTGGTTTTGTTTATTTTTTCTAGTGCTTTCTTATTTTATATTCCATTTAGTTCTGTTCTAATCTTTATTTCCATTTTTCTATTTCCTTTGGGGTTAATTTGTTGTTGTTTTTCCAGTTCCTCCAGGTGTGCAGTTAGGGCTTCAATTTTACCTCCTTCTTCTTTTTTGATATATGAATTTGTTACTATGAATTTCCCTCTCAGTACAGCTTTGACTGCATCCCATAGGTTTTGATATGTTGTTTTGTCATTTTCATTCATTTCATGGTAGTTACTGATTTCTTTTGAGATTTCTTCCTTCACCCACTGTTTGTCTAAGATTGTGTTGTTTACCTTCCATATCTTTGTGCTTAATTTGGTTCTTTGGCCCTTACTGATTTCCAATTACATTTCATTGTGGTCAGAGAAGTTACTTTGTATAATCTCAATCTTTCTGAATTCATTGAGAGTTGTTCTGTGGCCCAGCATGTGGTCTCTCTTCTAGTATATTCCATGTGCACTTGAAAGGAATGTATATACCGCTGTATTTGGGTGTATAATTCTGCATATATCTATTAGGTCCAGATCCTCTAATGTATTATTCAAAGTGTTTGTTTCTTTATTGATTTTCTGTCAAGATGTTCTGTTTAATGTTGATAATGGTGTATTAAAGTCCCCCGCTATAATTGTAGAGGCATTTATGTCTCCACTTAGTCTTCCCAGTGTTTGCCTCATTTATTTTGAGGTGCTCTGATTAGTTGCATAAATGTTTATGATTGTTCATTCTTCTTGAAAAATTACCCCCTTTTCTAATATATAGCGTCCATCTTTGTCTCTTACAATAGTTTTGCATTTAAAATCTACTTTGTCCGATATCAGTATAGCCATGCCTGCCCTTTTTTGGTTATTCTTTGCTTGTAAAATTGTTTTACAGTCATTCGCTTTCAGCCTCCTTGAATCCCTGGGTCGAAGGTGGGTTTCTTGTAGGCAACATATAAATGGGTCATATTTCCTTATCCATTTTACCAATCTGTGTCTCTTGACTGGTGAGTTTAATCCATTAACATTCAGTGTTATTACTCTCAAGGAGTTTCTTACATCAGCCATGTTTTCTTTGGGTTTATGTATGTCATATGTTGTTTTTATTTATCTTTTTATCTTTTTAGTTGTTCTTACACTCTCTTCCAACTCTCTCTCTCTCCTGTTTTTTCCTTTCAACCTGTAGCATCTCCTTTAGTATTTCTTGAAGGTCAGGTTTCTTATTGACATACTCTCTTAATTTCTATTTATCTGTGAATATTTTGAACTCGCCATCATTTTTGAATGCCAGTTTTGCTGGATAGAGAATTTGTGGATGGAAGTTTTCTTCTTTTAGTACCTTGACTATGTCATTATGTCCATGGTCAGATGAGAAATCATCACTTAATCTTATTGAGCTCTCCTTGTATGTGATGATTGTCTTTTCTCTTGCTGCCTTGAGTATTTTCTTTGTCTTGAGCATTGGACATTTTGACAAGTATATGTCTTGGAGTTGGCCTGTTGGGTTTTATACTGTTTGGGATGTGCTGTGCTTCCTGGGCTTGTACATCCATCTCCTTCAATACGATTGGGAAGTTTTCAGCCATTATTTTCTTCAAGACTCCTTCTGCTCCCTTTTGCTTCTCTTCTCCCTCTGGGATGCCTATAATGTGTATGTTTGTGCATTTTGTTATGTCATTTAAATTCCAAGTGCCTGCTGGATTTTTTCTATCTTTTTATCTATCTGTTCTACTATCTGATTTCAGATGTACTGTCTTCCACATCACTAATTCTTTCTTATGCCTGTTCAAATTTGCTGTTATGTGATTAAAGTGTCTTTTTGATTTCTTGGATTGTGCCATTCATCACCATCATATCCAGTATCTTTTTATATATGTTCACAATTTCTTCAGTATGTTCTCCCATTGTCTTCTTAATATCTTTAATCTCTTCCTTCATTTCATTAAGTTGGTCCATGATATTTGTTTGGACACTTTTGATTAGTTCTTTGATGTTCTGCATTTCTTCCTGGCTTTTAGTTTTTTCATTGGACTGGTCCATGTCTTCCTGTTTCCTAATATGGTTTGTAATTTGTTGTTGCCCTCTGGTCATCATTTATCTTGCTGGCTTTATTCAGTTGATTAGCTTCTCTCTCTGCTCTAGAGTTTTGTTTAGCTGATGGTATTGTGTGTGTGTTTTC
>JAQZBX010031440.1:0-26308 GCA_029593785.1 Cabassous unicinctus | reverse complement strand
CATGGCAACCTTGTTCATACAACCCCAAACTGGAAACCATGTAAAAGGATCTCACCCTAGAATGGATAAATACTTTTGAGGTATATGTATACAATTAGCTACTACATGGTCATGAAAATGAACAAACTATAGCTACATACAACAACATGGATGAAAAAAGCAAGACAAAATAATATATAAATTTTGATTCCATTCTTACGAAGTTCAGAAAGAGACATCACTAACACTTAGTGTTTAAGGATGCATACCTAAGTGGTAAAACTTTAAAGATAAGCAAGGACATTATTACCCACAATTAAGAATAGAGGCTATACTGAAGGGGGGAGTGTGTATATGGGCGGGAGATGGCATTCACAGGTCGTGGCCATGTTAACCTGGGTTACACTGGTGTTTGCTCTGTTCATTCAACTGTGAGTGTGTTATAAAATGCATTTTTTCTGTATGTTCACAATAAAATAAGAAATTGCACACACAGTTTTTATATCTATATGTCTATGTCTATGTCTATATAATATTATATTATTAAATAGTTTGGTAAGGGAAGTCCTTGCTAAGGAGATGGCACTTTCACCAGGATCTGGAGGAGGTGAAGGAGCAAGTCATTGTCTAGGGGAACGTTGCTGGCAGAAGGAATAGTGGGTGAAAAGGTCCTGAGGTGCTGGGGTGGCTGGTGGCTGGCGTATTGGAGGAAGAGGAGCAGGTACAGTGTGGCTGGAGCCGAGTGTGCCAGAGGGAGGGAGGGCACAGAGGGAGGGAGAGGAGGAGGTAAGGACAGAGAGGTGCTGGGGAGTCAGCTGGCAGGACCCTCGGTGAGATAATTACCCCTGGTAGTAGGGAGTTTTGTGGAGTCACAGGGACATGAGCTGACCTACATTCTGGCTGCAGTGGTGAGGAAATGCTAGTAGGAAAGCAGGGTAGAAAGAGGGAGATCAAGGAGGAGGCTATTGCAGTCATACAAGGTGAGGCGTGGCGGTGGCCCGGGCCAGGGTGATGGTGAAAGGTGGTCAGATGCTAGTTCTAGTTTAAAGATGGACCTGAAAGAATTTGTTCACGTAGGGTAAACCAGAGAGAGGTAAACGATAACTCTAAGGCTTTCAGCCGAAGCAGCCAAATTGCTGCAGTGATCCCTTACTGAGATGGGGAGGAAGTCTGGAGTGGTCTCTATGATGGATATGAATCTGCAGTTCAGGGAAGAGGCACAGCTGGAGACCTCCTCAGATGTACAAGGCATTTAAAGCCACGGGATTGCACGAGGTCACCCAGGGAGTGCAGAAAAGGTCCAAGGACTGAGTCCTGAGACTCTCCGGTGTTAAAGACTGGGGGGATGAGAAGGCACATGGCAAAAAAGAGTGGGGGATCCTGGAAGCCAGGGAAATATTTCCAGTGCAGAGAGCAGTCCTGTTGGATGTTGCCAATAGGGCAGGTAAGGTGAGTACTGAACACAGAAAGTTCTCCACTGTTTGAGAGAAGAACTTCTCTCCTCCTCATCATCACCACCATCATCAACAACAAATAGATCACTAGACCACCATTGGACAAGTACTGAAAACCGGGCCCATGGTCCTTTTGCCAAAGTTCTAAGTGGTTTTTTTGTTTTGTTTTGTTTTGTTTTTTGATTCCCTGGAGATGTCCTAAAATGAGACTAGAGGGTGGGAATTTTAAAAATTATTTATAAATAACATGATTATCTCTTCCCTTTTCCGCCCATTCTTAACCCCCACTCACCCCAAATCTTGAATTGCAAGGTTTTGCATAAGATCCAAGAACTGGTTGATACGTCTCACTGTGTCTGGACTCCCCGACTGTAACTGGCAAGTGCCGGGAACTGGAAGGTGTGAGCCAGGGCCTGGGAGCAGCCTGGTGGGAACGGGATGCAGCTCCCTTTAAGGGAGTGACTGTGCAGCCAGGGGGACTAGTTACTCCTGGTTTAAGCCTGTTGACCTGGGGTAATTTTTAATAGCACCCATTTTTACTCTCAAAAATATTCCAGGTTGGACAATAAATTATATGTCATTCCTGCCTATTAGATTTTTAAAAATCCTTATTTTATACTAACTTTTCCCCATTTTTTTCCACTTAAAAAAAAAAAAAAAGCCCAGTCTCCTAAAGGAAAGTGCTGCCATTGGCATCACCTTGGATCAAGGTGCAGAGTCTGGGCAGCAGATGCTGGGATCACAGACATTAGGAGGGTTTTAGGGGAGCCAAGGTGCCTGTGAAGATGGGCATATTTTCTCCAGTATCATGAGAGTAAAGAAATGGCCTAGAATTGTGTTTGCCTGCCCCACCTGTTATAGAGGCCAGCATGGACCCAAATGTACTTCTCAATCCAGTGTGTTGAGCTGAAGTTTCTTTCCTTTTTGAAGTAACCCTCTTGTTGTGTTCTTTTTTATAAGGGAGGTGATTATCAGAGGTACTGTCCTTCCTCTAGGGTTTGGTGTCTGTACTTTCTTCCCATGCCCAAGACAATAAGTTACTTACACTTGTATAGTGGAAATCAGCCATCAGAAATCCTCCTCCATCTGCCCCTCCCACCCCCAGATTCCAGAAGCCGTCTTAGCCTCGCCCATGGACCACAGCTATGGACATCCACCACCATCCCCTACCCCTTCCCCTCTCATGATCTTTTGTAACAGGGATCCTTCCCTGTTCACTTTTGTTCAAAGTGTCGTTTCTGACATGAAGGAACAGAGGAGCAGGCTCCTGGACTGTTTCCACGTCCTCTGACCTCTGATGTCCTGGAGTAAAGCAATTACATTCCTGAGCTCGTCTTCTCTCCTTCCCTGGAGCTGTCTGGGTCTCAGGAAATTCCCACTTTCTGCCTGACAGCCAGCCTGATTCAAGGTGCAGTACCCAGACCACCTGACTTCTCTACAGCCATTTCCTTGCTGCCTTCATCCAGCCTCATGCTTGATTACTCCTAAATTTCTACCTCCTGTCCAGACTCCTCCTTTGCACAGCAGACTTGCCTAACCAGCTGCCGGTTTCTTCGCTCCCCTTGGATGTCTACAGGCATCCCAAACTAGCTCCTTGTTTTCCCTCTAAACTTACTTCTCCCCGGGTCTGACCTATCTCAGTTGATGGTCACTGGCTCCTTCCAGGCCTTGCAGCCAAAAATCTGGATGTCATCCTTGACTCCTCTCCTTCTTTTCTATTTCAGTCCAATCCATTAGCAAGTCCTCTTGCCTCTACCTTCAAGTATATCCAGAATCCAACCACTTCTCACCATCTGCACTGCTCCCATCCTTCTCCAAGCCACCCTCATCTCCAGCTGGATTATTGCAATGGTCTCCTAACTCACCTCCCTGCTTTTACCCTGGCCCCCTACAGATCACAGCATATGGCTCTTTCTGAAACCTAAATGGAATTATGTCAGTCTTCCACCACGTGAGGTGTAGAAGCCAACACCCTTACCCTACAAGGCTGCCTCCTCCTCCTCTCTATCCACCCCTCTCCCACCCTCATTCTCCAGCTTCTCAGTCTCCCCCTGCTCATACTACTTCAGCCACACTGGCCTTTGCACTTGGCATTCCCTCTCTCTGAAACATCTGATACCCTTCTGATTCCTTCTGTCACCTTCACAGCAAGGCCTTTCACGCTCATCCTACTTGAAATTAGAATCTACTCCCCAGTTTCCTCTTTAGCCTTCTTTGTCACCACAGTTCATATCACATACAATATACTAAGTATTTTTCCTGTTTATTAGTTTATTTTCTCTTCCTCCACTAGAATATCAACTTTACAAGGGCAAGAATTTTTGTTTTGTTCACTGCTACATCCCTGACACTAGAACTGTGACTGGCACACAGTAGGTGCTCTGCTAGAAACAGCTCATTATGTCAATGATCAAGTCCTTAGGGTGTGTGTTTGAGTTGAACTACTATTATGCCCTAGACTGGGCAACATCCCACCCATGCAGCAGAGATTGCTTCTGCCTTGTGCATTTCTACTTGCTCCTCCTCTCTTTCTTGAAAAGTTCTTACCCCTTTTTATTCTTTGCTCCAAGCCTTTCCCATAGAAAATAGCCCCAAAGCTTCTCCCTGTTCTCTGCTCAAAACCTACCACAAGCTCACAAACTGAGGCCCGTGGCTCCGTCTGGCTGTTACTAGACCCATCCTTGTGAATGTGATGATTTTCTCAACTACACTGTCAGAGTGCAAGTCCTGGAGGGACTTGTCTTTCCTTCCTGTCTCTCTAATTGTGTCAAATAGGACTCTGGACCCTGTAGTCTGGCTTATATTGCAGTTGGGTTTTGCCACAGAAGTAAGTCTTTGGTATTCAAAAACCAAAAGCAATGGGGGCCAGGATAACTTGACCATGCGTGGGAAAGCAAGATATCCTAGAGCAGGGCGCTGGCAAGTCTTTACTGAGCTGGTTCCGCATGTATGCATGAGGCACAAATGGAGTGCAAGACCAGTCCTCACTTTCAGCCTCGTTGGGGGGCACCAATCACAAACACACACATACTCAATTCAGTGGTTTACACAAGTGGTCAGTAAATATTTGTTGGACTTAATATACAAAATTAAAAATACAGCCACAAGTGGTGAAAACAGTGCTGGATTTAGTGCCAGAAGACCTGGGTTCTAATGCCAGAGCAAGGAGTGTAGACTTTGGAGCCATACAGTAGACTTCAAATCCTTGATCTGCAAAGTATACCAAGATACAATGAGAGAAGTCGTTACGCTCTGGAAGGCTCGATTTGCCCATCTACAAAATACCTGTTTTGCTTGGTTGTTGTAAGGATTAGTGCTAGTGAAGATGTGCGTTGTACATTGGAATGACAGAGAAGACATAAATGAGTCGGCTGTTGATGATATTGTCACCATTATGATGCCACTCTGCCATGCCTCCTCCAGACCTTGGACCAACTACATTGTTGCCTCGTTGGGCCTCAATTTCCTTTTCTCTAAGACAAATTGCTGAGTGTGGGTGATCCCTAAATGTGAAAATTCTTCAATTCCTACCATGACCCTGGAGACTAGGTTTGAAGTCCATGCCCTGTGACCATGAGCAGATCACTTACTTTTTCCATGCATGCTTCCTCATCTGCAAAATGGACAGGGGCCAGGATTGGAATTCTCTAAGCTCTTCCACCTTAAAAATTCTGTGACTCTTGAGTGCTTGTGGGAAACACCAAAAGAGAGGTTCAGCACCTATAGTGGGTTAGAAAATCAAGACCAGAGAAGGTAAGATCGCAAAGAGTGGCATCAGAGGGCTGGGGAGGGTTGTGTAGGAAGTGGGACCAGGGAGGAAAGGAGGATGAGAAAAAGGGTTTTGCTAAGTGAGTAGAGCAGTGCTGCTTCAACCTGAATGGGAATCTTCTAAAATGCAGATTCTGATTCAGTAGGTCTGGAGTTACGCTTGAGAGTCTGCATTCTAACAAGTGCCTGCTTGAAGCAGCCAGTCCATGGACCACACTTCGAGTAGCAAGGCAAAGTGTTCTTTCTCCTTTGCTTTGGCAGCTGGACCTCTCAGAGAAGGAGAATAGAAGCGGATCTCCTTCCAACTCCTTACCCTGTGCCCCACTCCCAAGGCCCCAAGGCAAAGGATGTTTTTGCCATTGTTTTTTTTTTGCCCAGTCCTTCCCCCAACCCCAACTGTCACATACATTCCCTCAGTCCCTCTCTCCCTCCCCCCTGCCAGCCCCCAACTCCTCAAGGCCTGGCCTCCGGGCCTCATCCATGCTTCTATCACTGGCCTTCACTGCAAAAGTGATTTTGGGGGGAAAGAATCTCACACCACATTTTCCAGGCCCTTACTGTCTGGCGGTGCCAATCCCAGAGGAAAGGGAAGTGAAAATGTCTGCATTGTTGGAGAGTGCTGATGTCATGTCCAGCTTTTCCTACTTACATGATAGTCAGCCCTCGGTCTTGGAGGCTGGTGTTTCTGTACTCCCCTCCCCCACGCTGCATGGACGCCGGGCCTCCCACACAGTGTTTTTCTCATCTAACCTCCCCTCCACCCTGACACGCACACACATCCACCCTCCACCTGGAGAAAGCTGCCTTCCCGCCTCCCTTTCCGAGGGCTTCTTTTTCACACCCTGGCTCGCGTGAGCAAATACTAATATTGGTAAAGCACACCCCCAGGCCTCAGGCCCCCCAAGCACTCCCCAGAGGTCTGAAGATGTCCATACCTGGACACAGCTGTAACCCATTCACAGCCACCAGAGTGTCATTCACACTGCTTGGGGTGCACTGCCCAAGCCCGAGCCCCCTCCCTTCTCCTCCTCTCCCTTCCCCACACCCCTTCCTCTCCACGCCCTTCTTTTCCCCTCTCCTTTTGGGAATTTTCAGTCCAGGTCAGTTTATTTTCTCAGAGGGAACCAATCCACCTGTCCTTTTCTCTCCCTATGCTTTCCATTTATCTCTCTCCAGTCAGTCTCAACCCCACAGGGAATTCAGGGTACAGGGAAGCAAGCAGATCTGGGGTGGTCAGGAAATACTTTGTAGAGGAAGTGAGATTTAAACTGGGCCTTCCATGAGAAGAAATAAGGAGGCTTGACGGTGTTTGAGCTGAAAAGGGATGAAGTTAAGAGTTTGGTGGGGTGGGGGAGGAAAAGCTGCCCACAGGAGAAAAATGGGAGGGAAATCAAGAGGAAGACTTTCAGACTCAATCCTCAGGCTAACAAGGATCACTCCAAGATTTGTCTACTAGGCCACTTGAAATGGAGGACTTGGATTTCTCATTTGGTACCAAGATCCCTTGTCACTATGTTCAAAGGGAAGTTTAGCAGCCTCTTGACCTCTAGGGGCCCCCTTTCCTTTTTCTAGAACCTAAGAATAGGAAAGGACTTTGCCTGACCAGCCCTCCTGTGCATCTTCTCCTACACCCCCTCTTTCTCCTCCTCTCCTCATTACCAGGAAAGGTCATTTCTGTGAAGCACGAGGATATTATGAGAAGAACGTGCCACAGTGAACCTCTTAGAGGGGGCAGGGGGAGGACAGGGAACTACTGGGTGTAGGACTTGCTCAGAGCAAAATTCTGATTTGTTTCCGTCAAGTAAGTCTTTCTTAGGCCTCCTTCTCCTCTGAGTTCCTTCAACACCAACCCTCTCCGTTAGCATTTAATAATCATTCCCTGGTATCACTTACTACAGTCTAATAGGAGTTCCTCTTAGCTCCACAGTGGAGGGAAAGCTCCAGAATGAAAGGACTCCCTTCCCTTGTGTTTGTGCACTTCTGCATTTCAGAGGGTTTGCCCTTCTTCTGGGGCCCACCGATGGACTCCAGATGAATACCACCTGATGCAGCAGGTAGTACCGTTGACTGAGCGAGTAGTAGGCGCTCAGTAATTGCCCACTGACGTGTGCTCTCTCTGTCTTTCCTGAACAGATTGCGCTGACGTTCTCCATCGTCTTTGGGGTGATTGTGTATCGAATCACAACCGCAGCTGCTCTGTCTCTCAACAAGGCCACGCGCTCCAATGTCCGGGTGACGGTGACAGCCACGGCCGTCATCATCAACCTCGTGGTCATCCTCATCCTGGACGAGATCTACGGTGCCGTGGCCAAGTGGCTCACCAAAATTGGTACGAGCCTGTCCTGGGCCCTTTTGAACATGGTCAATCCGATGAGTGCAAGGTTTTTGGTGATCTTGACCCCAGATGAAGAAAGGGAAGGGAATGGGATGCTCTGCCTAGCGCATTTTAATGGGAAGGGGGGGTTTACAGTGGCTGTGTACTTGCAGGTCTGCCAAGGGCCTCCTCTTGAGGCCGGAATCCTTTCTGCGACAACCTTCACCAGCGGTCCTGGCTCCTGTGAATGCCCCTTGTGCTGGGGAGCCCACACTCTCCTAGGGATAATCCATGGCATCTCTTCTTTCTAGCCTAACCCAGAAGCAAGACAGATCCAACACTTCCTGTTAATTTTGACTCTTCAGGTTTCCCAGCAGCATTTATAAAGTTGAGAAAAGCCTCTTGACACTTGAGCCCAAGAAGGTCTTATCTAACCCCATATTGCCAGAGGCCCCAGAAAATCCACACATTCCCCATGCAGGAACAGACTTCAAAGAGGCGGATCAGACTTCCCAAGCTTCCAGCCTGTGAAAAAAGTGCTGTGGCCTCAGTATTCAGACATGTCATTTGAGCTGCAACCTGCTGTTGCCCGAGCACCAATTCTTGGCAGTCGTGCTTATTAGATAGGGGGAGGGCTGAGAAGCAGGACCCGTTCTTCATTTTGCTTATTCTGGGTGGCCTGGATGTGCCCCTTCCCCTCTTTGAAATTTCAGTTTCTGGACCTAGGGATAGGGGGCCCACCTTCTTCCTAACCTCAGAAGGGAGGTGAATTAATGATATCTTTAATTCACTGACCAGCTAGAAGCTAGACACTTGATAGGCTAAATGCTATCTCAAGAGAGCCTTCCAGTGGGGAGGAAGAATTCCAGAGAGGCTTCACTAATTCCAGATACTCTGTCACTGCCTTCCTCCTGCTTGGCCCACTCTTATTCTTTGCACTGGGGCCACTTACCTCTGGCTTCTACATTGATATAGGCAGTATATCATCTGGAGTGGTGGTTCTGCTCTCTTCAGGCTGGGTGCATACTTGTGTTATCTGTGTTACTTCATAAGCTTCTTGAGAAAAATAAGCAGTGTCTTCTGTGATATGTGGGATTCCATGGAAGCACTTAGGAGGAGCCCCCAACACTCCTGTGGGCTCTGGGAAGGCTTCCAGGAGGTAAGGCATCTAATCCGAGTGCTCCAGACAAGTGGTAGTCAGGCAGGCACGTGCATGGGAGGAGGGAGTGGGCAAGAGGAGAAGGTTCCTGGCAGAGGAAACAGAATGAGAAACACTGTACCGCAGGGGGTGGTTCAGATCCATCAGGGTCAGGAAAGACACACAGAAAATGGACACACGAACGGGGCTTGGCAGTAATTTGGGTCTAAATGCCGGAGAAGCCCAGCTCAGCGGAATGGAAGACAGAAAGCATGAAGCATATACAGGATGCCCAAGAAGCCCGGCTTGGCCGATGCTTCAGAGTCCATGGCATGTCCAGAGTATGGAGTGGTGGGGAACTGGGCTCAGAGAGAGCTGGTTGACACCTCTTGTTGAGGCAGAAGACCTTGAAGGCCAGGCCAAGGACCCTGTGCTTATTTTCATAGATATAGGAAGTGTTTGGTGGAGTTCATAGGGGCAGTAAACTGTCTTCCTCGCCTGATTACTGAGCCAGCTGACAAATTAGAGAAAGGTGGAGGTAAATTAGAGAAAATTAGAGAAAGGGCCACATTGGAAGAAGTAGCTGGGTAGGAGCATCAGATAGACTTCCCAAAACCAAAGTCCAGGCAGCTTTGCCCTGCCTGTCGTAGGAGCAGTGGACAGGGCAAGACTTACAGCTTGGGGGAGTAATGAAGAACACCTGCTTGCTGCAGGCCCTTGGTTTCCTACAGGAAGGGCGGGAGGTGGGGTAGTGAGGAATGCCAGTTTGCCTTCCAGACTCACCAGTGAGATGAACTCTACCCCCTACTCTTACCCAAGAGGAGAAACGAGTGAAGTGGAGGAATATACCAGGACATTCCAACTAACTGTACTCCATCCACCAGGAGAAAGAAACGCCAGGAGTGGACGGAAATGCCCCGTGTCCCTCCCACTGCAACACCACTGTGGAGTTTTGGAAGAGGGCCATCTGATGGGAACTAGATGCTTGCAAGGTTGCTCAGGCAGGACTATAGGATGCCACAGAGTAGGGGCCCACAGGAAGATCCGATGCAAAGCAAGTTGAGTGAGTGGCAGGGAGTAGGGAAGGAAGGGACAAGAAGTCAGTGACAATGTAGAAATTTCTTCTTGCTGTCCATTTGTGTTACTTTATTTTACTTTTCTTGCCTGGCTCCAGATAGTAGTAAAGTCAGAAGAGAAATTGAGTGGTCAACAATGGAAAATTCATTAACTAGTCTTCAGTAAGCACTTCTCGTGTGCAAGGCTGGGGAGATTCTCTTTGCATAGGGCCAAAAAAAAAAAAAACAACAAATGGTTTCCGTGCTGCAAAGCCATGACCACTGCTCCTTATAACAGTCCTTCCCTCGCCTGAAAAGTCCAGGCTCACTCAAGGCGGCTGAACCCAGGCCCGGTACTCCATGAGGAGGTCTGTGCCCTGAGAAGGAGATAAAATTGTGACAAATACCTTTTGTTCTTTGTGGGAGTGATACTCAGAAAGAGTTGTTTTTTTTAACTTTAAAAAATCTGTTATCCCATTTCATCTCCGCCAGAACTATGTGTGGTCAGCAAGGAACATATTAGATTATATCCTCATTTTACTAAGGTTCAAACTCACATTTTACCTTTCAAATGCAAATATTGCTTGTGCCATGTTGATGTCCATTTCTTACCCTCTGAGCTGGAATGGTGTTTTGGCTCTCCAGTCAGGAATCCTTGTGTGCACTGCCCTGAGCGGTTGCTTTCATCTGTCTCAAATTGTTTGTTTCCAGAGGGCTCAGAGAGGTACTGTGGCATAGGGGAAGGACCACTGAATTCGAGAATCCAGTGGGAGAAGAATCCCTGGGTTCTAGACCTGGCTCCGTCTCTTCCCACCCCAGCCTGTGGCATTAGATGAACAGGGAACTTCTCTGCCCAGAGCTTCTTCCACCCTTCCCTTGTCATTTTCATCCTTCCTCTCCAGTGACATGACCCCGTCAGGAATGGTCACTGCCTGTTCTCCTGCTCTTGTCTTCAGTCCCGGTCCATGGGTTGTAGCTCAGGAACCCCCAGGCAGTACATCTTTCCTCAATGGGTTTGGGGCCATCTCTCCCAGTCAGCCCCCTCAGGGATATAAACCCTAGCATTCGAGGCTGGCCCAGCTGCTTCCCGCTCTTGTCCTCCCCCCCGTGTGTGCCTGCTTGCTTGGCTGCTGTAACCCCTTGAGTGGCCTGCTAATGACCCCCCCTTTAAAGGCTCGCTCGAGGCCTGCCTCCTCTGTGAAGCCTTTCGTGAACACTCAGCACCCAGTGATTTCTCTCCTCCTTCTGAACTCCCCTGGCACAGATCACTCATTCACCTGTTCATCTGCCCAAAGGAGTACCCCCATTGTGCCAGGCACAATTCTTGGAAAAAAGCAGTAAATAAGAGAGACAAGGCTCCTGCTCTCGTTGGACATACACAATAAACCACCCACAAGAGGATTTCATAGACAGTGAGCAAGTAAGAAAGGAAAACAGGGCGATGTGACGGAGAGAGGTTTGGGGATTTTGTAACTCTGGAATAGGTGGTCAGGAGAGGCCAGTCAGAGGTGGTGACATCATAGCGGAGCCCTAAATGCTAGGAAACCAACCAGACAGAGATTGCGAGGAAGAGGGACCGGCGAGGACAAAGGCCGTGAGATGGGGATAATCTACACCACTCATTGGTATTTATGACACACTGTCTTTTATTATTGCTCATATTTTTAGGTGGATTTCCCAGTGTTAGAATAGTCTAAAATCTGGGTTCATAACATAAAGTTGTTGGCCCTTTTTTTCCTTTTTTTTTTTTTTGCTCCTTGCTCAGACTATGTGTCTAGTGTGAGTTCTCTGGGGTCTGCTTCACACAGCTGCTCAAGGACCCAGACCCATGAAGGCCCCCATGGACACCAGGTCAGGGAAAGAGAAGCTATGACATGCTTCAGGCTGTCATCCATCACGTCTGCTCTCAGCTCACTGGCCAGAACCAGCCTAATTATCAAAAGGCTGGAAAATGTGAGAAGCATACGATGGCCTTTCCATGAGCCAGAAAGGTCCCTGCCACTGGCTCCAGCCAGGCTATGAGGTCCATGAGAGCGGGAACTCTGTCTCATGTTTCTTTTTAATCTCCCACACAGCACCTGGCTCATAGTAGAGTCTTAGCACACGTTTGTTGATGCAATTATTGGTGATGTATTCATTCATTCACAACATTTTCTGAAGAATGCCTGTAGGCTGCGTCCTGTAAGCCACTGCATGGCTCCCGTTATCATTCACGTAGTCGTGTTTCAACCCTGCCTGCTGACACAAGCATTCGCGGCAATATTAAGATGAATAAGGCCAATGTAAAGTTGTCAAAGATGCTGCAAAGATATTAGAGAATTTGAAGTTTCCTTAATGGCCAAGAACATACCCGCTCATGGAGGTGGTCACCAGGCAGAGATGACTTACAGACTTGCCAGCTGGCGTGTGACCTGAGGGTCCCCCGAGGTCTCCATGGGGCATAATGCTGTGAATAACACTGCCTAATGGAGTGAGGTTAGAGGAATCCTTTGTCATCTTCACACGGGGTTTGATACCTGGCTGGCTTCTTGCCTCCATAGCAGAAGTCCGTTCATGCCACAAACATTTATAACAAAAGATAGAATTTGTTAGATACCCTGGGAGTGATGGACTCATCAGTGGTAGATAAAGATAGTCATTGTCTCCCTGGCTGCCATAGTGATAATGGTATTGGGCTTGGATGCAGGGGTGCGGTAATCGGGAGGCTCACTGCACTGGTGAGGCAGGGACTGAGCTGACATCTGGGCAGCAGGGAAGGGTTGCCAGAGAAATGAAGGAAGCTTTAGGGCCTGGTCCATGGGGAGCCTGGCAGGCCAAGGCCCAGTATACTCAGTGTGTAGCCAGGTGCAGCAGCCCTCCATACTCGGCTGGATGTGTGCACTGGAGGGCGGCATTCTAATTAATGGGTGGCAAGGACTGTCTAAGGACCCAATGATCTGCTCATTCCTGGAGCGGTCACAGGCAGTACCTGCAGAGAGAGGATCCAGTCCTTGGGAGAGGAAGCATGCGAGAGCTGGGCAGGAGGTCAGGGCCTTAGACAAGGAGGCGAGCAGGATGGGCCTTGGGCACAGAGTGAGGTGAGGGTCTGAGGGAAGATAGCAAGGGCAACCAAGCAGACCAGTTGAAGGCATGCCTCCTTTTGGGCTCAGGAATGTTCTCTGCAGTTGGGGCAGCGGGCTTTTGAGCCCCCACCTTGGGAGCAGGATGTCTAGTGCCCCTGAAATCTTATCATGACTGCCATGGACACGGGCCAGGCTTGGCCTATAAGTGGGTCCGGTCCCTACTCTAGCTTTGGGGAATTCTTCTGGTCCGAGGCAGCGGGAAGGAGGCAGGGCTGACCCCAGGCTTCTAGGCTGAATAATTGCCGTGCCATGGGCTAGCCCTTATCAGCATCACTCTCCAGCTCCAGCTCCTCCTCGGCTCTCCTCCTCCTGCTCTTCCTTTCCTTTCCAAAACCACGTTCCCGGGTGCTGAGCTGTGTGTAGAGCTGTGCTATTTATCCTTCTCTCCCACCATCAAACCACTCCAACTTACGGGGTTGGGCTAGTCATGGTACTTTAAAAAACGATTAGAGAGCTGAATCAAATCCCCCAATTCTTATGAAAATGACTGTTTGCGCATTGCTGACAGCCCACCTCAGGGTTTCACTGCCCAAGGTGCTACTGGAGTGGGGGCAGGGAAGCAAACAAAGGTGGGTCAGGAAAGGGCCTGGTTTTACTGAGCCCCCACCCTGTCCCAGGTGCTGTCGGGCATTGCATGTACATTGGCTCATGTGGTCATCGTGACAATGCTGGGGACAGGCCATCACCTCCATCTCACTTGAGAGAAGCTTCCTGTGTGGCTCTTTTTTCCTTAAAATGAGATGTCCCGGGGCACTGTCACTTTGGGGTAGGCTGCTAGACAGCACCGTGGGACTCATGTCCCCTTCTCTGCGGGCAAGAGTTACTTTCCTGACTCTAAGCGAGGGTTCTCTTGTGAGAAGAAGCTCCCTGGGGCCACCTGGGTATCTCTGGAACACCAGTCCCATCGGTAATCTCCAGTTCCGGTGCTCTCAGCTCCGTAGGCAATGTGCTGGCTGCCTGATCACACAGCTGGCTGGCCTCTCCTAGGGTGATTCCCTCCCCTTGGCACAAACAAGGCAACAACATCACACTGGAGGCTGAGACAGTCGTCCGCCCGCCCCAATCCCCCACGCATGGAGGGTAGACCAGATGGTTGGACTGTCAGAAAACATTGCTGTTTGCAAAGGTTTGATCTGCCCTAGGGGAGAGGTGGGGATAGGAACAGGCGCCTGTGCCTTCTGACTCAGACGCCCAGGTTCAGGCTCCACATTCCTCCCTCCTCCCTGAGCGGTGCCAGGGCTGGTGCCAGGTGAAATGTGCAGTTGGGCACCACCTCATCTGGTCTTGTCGCCATCATTGTGTATCACTGTCTGGGTCACTGGGGACACCAGTTAGAAGGAGCTGCTCCTCCAAAATGCAACTTCTGCAGCTGGCATCCTCATGCTGGCCATGCTGTTTCCATATGATTAGGCTGGGGCTCTGGGGACTCCCAAGTCCTCAGCCGGCCCCCTGGGACTAACTCAGGCTTTCACACTGATTATTTTCCAAGGCGATTTACAGCTGGGTTATTTGTGCTCATATTTTTTCATGACACAACACACCAGAGGTTTAATACAGAAGAAAGGGGTTGGGTAGTGGCTCTGCATGGGAACTCCATCTGATTGTCCTTTCTGGCCAGTTATGGAGTCTGCCCTGTGTTGGAAATCTACCCCAGCAGGTCAGGAGCAGGGAAACCCTAGTGTGCCCCCTAGTCAACCCAGGGAGGCTTCAGGGAGAGGTAGGATTTCAGGAGCACGTGACTGATGCACGAGGGGTTGTGCTGTCCGTTTACTGGCACTCTTTCTATGTGGGCTTTCCACCTTTACAACCCTTTAGCAATTGAAATCGAGTGGCCATTTATGTGGAATATTATGAAGTGCATGGCCGGGCTGTGCTCTCAGAGAGCTCAGATTCAGGCTTCTGCAGAGGTCTTTGTCTTGTGAGGATGTCCTGGCTGGAGGCCTGAGATACAGATTGGGCCAACCTGTCCTGTAGACACCACCCCACCCCAAGTGGGCTCCAGGAGAACCAGAAAGATTTGGTTCCATTCCTCAGTTGTGGGAGTCTCTGTCACAGGCAGGTGAGGCTCCCAGTGTTGGCTGTGGAAGGAGATCCAAAGGTCAAACTGGAGCTCCAAGGCTTCCCCCCATTTTCTCCCTCACTGTGAGGGAGCCTCTAGGGAGTCCCCCTAGAAGGCTCAGCAAAGCACACCACATGGCTGCAGGGCATCTCCCAAGTGCGGGCACCCAGTTGATTTAATGGTCTATCAAGTGCATTTGGATTGTTTATTGGAAATGCCCATTATTTATGGTGGCTCATGGCCCCAGACAGCACAGACGCAAGGCTGTTTTCAGAAATAAAACTAATAAATAATAACCAGGCCCGTGATTTCTCAGTTTGGAGGAAGGGAGCCACTCATTTACAATCGGAGGAAAGAGCTCTGAAAGGAGCAGATTCTCTTTCCAGAGATCTTTGAGGAAATTCCTGCAGGGATCGGAAGATCTGAGTACAGAGTTCAAAGCGAAGTATTAAAGAAAATCAAAGACACATGCCACCCCAGACCTCATCCTTAATCCCCTCCTGGCCACCTTTACAAGAGCAGCCTTTCAGATTTGCAGGCACTCAGACCTGATTACTCATTGTTTAGGTGTCATTGTTGTTGAATTTTCTTACCCCCAAGACATTTAAAGGCAAGAGACAGGGTGCTGTTAAGTTAGTTAAATTGGATGCTTGAAGCACACTGTACCGAAGTTCAATTTCCTATGAAAAATTTCCCTCCCTCCTCCCTCCCTTCCTCCCTCCCTCCCTTCCTCTCTTCTCCTCCACCTCCTTCTCTTCTTCCTCCTCCTCCCTCCTCCTCCTCCTCTCTCTGACCCTGATCGCTCTCATTTGTACAGCAGGTATCACGGGGCACTTCAGGCAGCCCCTGTCCTTGCCCCTGTACCCATCTAGAGGTAGGACTCAGTCCTTGAGCACGTCCCTCCCAGAGCAAATCCAGGCTTCTCCAAGCATGGGTACAGAAAGCAGGTTAAAATGGTCTTTACTGAAGATTCTGTGGATTCTGAGGAGGGGCTCACACTGCAAACTACACAGCAGCAGTTAATGGCTATTTCACTGGGCGGCTCTGCTTCTACCAACCCCACCCCACCCCGCCCCACCTGCCACTCACATCCCCTCTGCCCTCCCCCTCTCTCATCACACTGACCCCAGCCCTTTCTGGGGTCTAACTCTAACAACCCACCTTTTGTTTTAGGTAGGGAAGTTGAACTCTTTTGACTACTCCTCTGTCTTTACACCACAAAGGTCTCTCCTTAGGATTTGTCCTCATTGGAGAGCGCTGTATTACTACTAAATAACAAACGTGTTTTTACTCTTCCAAATAATGTTTCTTTTCCCTGTCATTCATTCGTTCACTCATTCACTCATTCATTCATTGAATGTGCATTGTGGAGTACATCTGGCAACAGCTGTGATCTGCCTGGAAGATGCATTTCTCTGACCTTGCCCATTGTAAAAAATCCATCAAACTATTCGTGGAGGGGGCAGGGTGGGGTGGGGCTATTGAGAGGGTTAAGAGCCACAGGGGGTTCAGAGTTATGAGATCTTAAAACTGAAAGTGACCTTAGAAATCAATGTCAGGCATTTCCACCTGGGCCTCAGAATTGGTTCCTGTAGTCAAAGGGAATGAGAATCAGGCCTAGGAAGTGAGGGATGGCAAGCATAAATCAGTGAGACAGGGAGGCACTGGCCTTTCTGTGGGAGCAAAATTTATACTAGGGAGGGGAGAGGCCCTGAGAGGTTAAAGGTCTGTGGGTCCTTTGCTAACCTACGTAAACTAAAGAAGAAATAACAGAAGTGGCAGAGTTAATTGTAAATGATGAGCACAAAGTGTTATCCAAAGGATTATTTGGTGAAGCCATGCAATGGAAGTGGGGTCTGCCCAAAGCTGGGTGGCCCGGGACTTTTATCCCCTGAGGCCATGCATGAGTGTGTCAGGAAGGAGAAAACCACAGAGTCATCTGTCAGCTGGGGAAGAGCAGGATAGACATTTCCCACCTTCATTTCCTCTAATAGTTGTGTCTCCAGATTCCCTTGCAGGAGGCTTGGGCTGCTGATCTCCACCCAGGGTAGGGCTTGGGCTGTGTTGATTAAACTTCTCAAGGTGTCAGCCAGCAGGGCCGCCTCCCAGCTGTGCTCACCATTGATTGACAGACCGTGATCAGTAGTTCTAGGGCTGCCATAACAAAATACCCCAAACTTGGTGGGTTCAAGCAAGGTAAATAGATTGTCTCCTAGTTCTGGAGGCTGGATATCTGAAATCAAGGTGTCGGCAGGTCTGTGCCTCCTCTGAAGGCTCTCGGGAAGAGTCTCTTCCAGGCCTCTCTCCTGGCTTCAGGTGGTGGCCAGCAGTTCTTGGTGTTCCTTGGCTTGTGGCAGAATAACTCCAATCTCTGGCTCCATTTATATGTGGCTGCCTCCCTCTGTGTCTCTGCCTCCTCTCCCCTTCTCCTAAGGACACAGGTCATGTTGGATTAGGGCCCACCCTAACACAGCTTGGCCTCACTTAACTAGTCACAGCTTCAAAGACCCTGTTTCCAAATGAGGTCACATTCATGGGACCAGGGTTAGGACTTGAACATGTCCTTTAGTGGGGTACAACTCAAGCCATAACAGTAGTCGACAAAGAAATGATGCCCAGAACCTCAGGGGGCTAGACCTGCCCACAAACATCCAGCCACAGATGTCCCCACTCTGCTGTTGGAGGTGGGGTTGCTGGACTTCATGCTGATGGTGGTGATATTTATGACAATAGGGGACCCCATCTACAGAGGTCCACCATGTGCCCAGGACGAGGCTGAGTGCTCTGTAAGCATTCCCACCCTGTCCTTGGGCAATGTCCTCCTTTTATGTAAGTTCTCTCCTCTAATTACATTCCATATCTGAACCCAGACTTGCCTGCTGCTGAAGTCTGCCCCTGCAGCCTTCCTCAGCAGCAAAACAGAACAAGCAAATAATCCACCCCCTCAGCACACAGCTGAGCCACCAACGGAGGAACTGGGTGCTCTAGGATTGCTTCAGTGTGGCCTGCCAGGGCTCTAGGACTGCTCGCCCACACAAGGGAATTAAAGTGGTTTCAGGGTGAAGGGAAGCTTCTGAGGGTGAATAAGTTTGTCCTGCCAGTCTGCGGGAGGGATACCATGCTTTTCAGGATTCTCCAGGGACTGGGATAAATGAGGAACTTTCATTTCACCAGGACCTCTCAGCCTTAGGGAGCAATCAAGGCCTGGATCACAATTGCTATTGTAGGAGGATGGTCTCTAAACTTCCTCATTCTCAAGTCCCTTCCCGGGCCATGGGTCCTAGGGGGCTTCCCCTGCCTGTGGCCATCTCCTTGGCAGGCCTCATGCTTGGACCAGTGCTGATGCTGCTGGGGGTTAGGCCAGGGGTCCCCCTCGCTCGGCTACCATTCTCTAATACTGTGTTTTATTGCTGTACCTCTCCAGCTTAGCGTGTTCCTCCCTGAATTACTGCAGGTCTTTCTTAGGCCTCCAAAAAGTAGCTTGTTTCTTTCAGTTTTCAGTTTTGTTTCTTTCTGTTTAGGAACTTGGAATGAATTTCCAGTGATTTATTGGAGGGTATTAGAGTGTCACACTCAGACCCTATGTCGCTCTCAAATACATTTCTTGACACCCACTCTCAACCGTGGGCTCACCAGGTACACAGACAGGCCTTTGCCTCTCAGCTCTGGCTTTCCTTGGTGACCTCCCAGCCTTTCAGAAATATTCTCCCTATATCTCAAGGACCTATGTTGGAGGAACCCCTTCTCTTTGTTTACAAATGTTATATCTGGTATCTCAGGGCACGTCTGTCCCAAAGTGCTGTTCACTACCTGCTTTAGTCAGTTTAAGTAACTCTAGCTGCTGTAACAGAGAGTATAAAAATTTTGTGAACCCCAAAGGTTTATTTCTTGCTCCCGTCACAGTTCAGGCCAATGTTTGGAGGCTAGCCTTCCATTCAGCGATTCCTTCCTGTGGCACTACTACCCTTGAGGGCTTTGAAGTCTTCCACTGTGTCCTCTGCATCTTCCCAGGAGATGAGGGAAGAGAAAGAGAAAGCAGAAGAATTCACAATAAATTTTTAAGGGCAAGGCCTGGAAGTAGCATATATCACTTCCATTGACCAAAACTCAGTCATGCTGCTCTGTGTAGCCGTGCATTCAGGAAGGGGAAATACATGTGGTGAGCATCTGGCCAGTCTCTGCATCACTGTCTCACACAGAAGGCCTAGGAGGCCTTGAAAAATGGAATTCCTGTGGGTCTGCTCTTATATTCCAGAGTTCTTCACCTCATCATAACTCTTGCCATACATGAAGTCTTAACTCCATTAAAATCTGTGTCTACATACGTATTCATCAAATCTATTTGAAAAATCTTACCAAATATAATAATTCCTAAGCAATGCCTTATGTAGTTGAAGATGCTTGACAAAGTAATGATATTCACAATAGCTTTCAGTCTCACTGAGTTTCCTCTGACAACTTAGTCCCCACAGAGAGACCCTCATATCTTGGTGGTCTTAAAACCTGCATCTCCAGATGTTGAGACTACCTTAGAGGTTCTCCCAGGCTCAGGGAGGCCTAGGTACCTTAGTCTTCTACCATGTTTGGCTTTACACAGACAGCTGAGCAGTATGGGAAATGTCGTTGGTGAGGTGCCAGTAAAGAGGCATCGCTGCCCACAGCATTATCTATGAATACGCAAGACTGCGTTGTAGGAGTGAAAATGGATTAAGGGCTCACTGTGCTGTGTAGGAACCTAGATAATGGAAATGCAGGATCTCCTTCTGCTATGATGCAAGGGGAGATTATACCTTGCTGCCTCCAGATTAGATCTGGAAGAGACTTGGCCATCTGCAAAAGGCTTTCAGCAGGGACCTTGCTAAATGAAGCTCCTTGGAGGAAGGGGCAAAGACTTTATTCATTCTGGCATGGTGGCTGTACACAGCAGGTGCTCAATAAATGTGAACAGAAGAGCAACAGATATTTCTTAGGTGCATGATGTGGGGCTGGGGGTGGAGGGTGAGGAGTTGAAGGAGGGGGTATGATGCAAATATTAATCAGCCAAAGATCCTCATTTCAAAGCACAGCATGGTAAAAAGTGTCATTAGAGACAAGCAGATCTGGTTCATACCATAACCTCTGTCCCTTACTGGCTGTGTGATCTTGAGAAATCACTTCTCTGGGCCTCGGGGAAATGCAGTGCCTACCTCCTAGGGTTGTGGTGAGGATTAAGCAAGACAGCATTTCCCTATGTGCGGCTTGCCATCTGTGGGGCAGCTTGGAGCAGACGCACGCTCTGGTGCAGTCCCCTCATCCCCTAAGCCACCCTGCCTGGCAAGCAATTCCTGCTGGCGCCAAGTCCTTTCAACATCTCTCTGAGGACATTCTCTGACCGTGGGAGAAGTCTCAGGCCATGCACAGGATGGGCTGCAAGTGCCCTGAAGTTAACCCCAGCAATGACCTTCAGCCAGTGAAGGATGGGAGTTGATGGATAAAGACTCCTGTAGACTCAACCCCCGCAGTGAGAAATCCTCTGTGTGCTTTACACTGACACTCAGGAGGCCCCCAGTGGACCGAGACCCAGGTGCCTGTGGCATTAGCCTATGAACCCTTTGTATCGTCTTCTCTCCCCTCTCTTTCTCTCCATCCCGCTCTTCACCATGCTGCCCAGGAGCACCTCCCAAATAAATGACTTACTCCCAAATCCTGGACTGAGGGCCTGCTTTGGCTTGGGGGAGCCAAACAGGCAGGTGATGATGGTTACTGTGGTTGCTGCTATTATTATATTTGAAGGGCATAGACATAGGTGACAAATACAGAGAGAGATAAAATAGTATAGCAGAAAAGAAAAAGTCTGCTACCAGCTGAAGGAATCCGAGGAACCTTCAGAAAGTGCATGGCAAGTCTCAGTTGATCTGGACTTTAAAGGATGTGAAGGATGTGAACATGGGGACATGGGTCGGGGAGGGTGCTCCAGGGGAGACAAGAGGGCCTTTGTGTCCACTCTTTCCACGATTCCCGCAAAGGCGACATGGGTCAGGTAGGGCCACACCACAGTTGCATCTGGACACAGTTCCTTCACCGGCATGGCCCTGGCACCTGGCTCCTGAGCTCAGCACACTTTCAGGCTCTGCCAAGGTCCATAGCAAGCAGGACTGGGGCTTGCCTTCACCCTTGAAGATTGTAGCCCTGTTGCTTCTTACCTTTGCCAAGCCCTCTGGAGTCCCCACTCAGCATCCCGCTCTTTTGTCCGCTGGCACTTCCCAAGTGTCTCAAGTCTTCTGAAAGCACCTGTGAGGGCTTGGCTGGGTGCTTCTCAGGGTCCTTCTGGGAACCTCAGTGGCCTCCTCTGCTTGGTCCTGGGGCTCTGACCTGGGAGTTTGAGCTGTTAGGCTCAAGCTGCATTTGTGTTCTACTCATCTCGTCTGACAATCCTTCATTGGAGTTAGCAAAAGCATGATGTCACAGCCTGTCCCAGAGGACATAGGGATGAATAATTTCCCATGAAAAATGAAGGAGAAGAGATAGAGGAACAAAAGGTCATAGTCCCCAAGACAAATCTTTGGTGCCTCTTGAGTCTAGTTCAGTGGTTAGCAAACCTTTTTAGTCAGGGACCTTTCTTCAAGCTAAATCTTACAGCAGCAATTGATAAAGGTAAAACGGGATTCCCAGTGAATGGGTGCTAGTAGTGGAATGCTCTGCTGTTCAGACTCCTCTCTGAGGAGCACGGTGGGAAACCACTGCTGAAGTGGACAAGAGGTGGCAATCAGAAGGAGAAAGGTGATGATCAGGTGCACCGTTGTCTTCTGTAGCCTCATATTACCTGATCAGCAGGTTGGGGCCTCCCGGATGAATTCAATTCTAATGTGCCAGAGAGAAGGAGATCTCTGTTTATACTGTGAAGAGGTGAACTGAGAGACAGTGGCTCATGTCACAGGGTCAAAACTCCAGAGATTTGAGGAATCTCTCAATCTCATCAGCTTTACTTTTCTTTTGCAGAGGTTCCAAAAACAGAACAGACTTTTGAAGAGCGCCTGATACTCAAGGCTTTCTTACTCAAGTTTGTCAATGCCTACTCCCCCATCTTCTATGTGGCCTTTTTCAAGGGGAGGTGAGTATATCAGTATCACACAATTTGTCCCTGAGACTGGGTCCTCCACAGGGAAGACAAGTAGGGTCAGCCCATACCCACTGCCAACTCACATCCTCAGCCTCATTCTCTGTTTCCATCCCCACCTGGCTGCTCACCCCAAGAGGCCCATTAGCACTTCTTCATATTGACTTAACATCTTTGGATTCTGATAACCAGAGCAGTTCTACAGGGAACTGGCTCTGGCTCTGAAGGAGGCATCTCAGAAGAATTTGTATCTCCCCATCTCTGTGGAGGAAACAGGAGGGAATTTCATGTCTTGCCAGTGACTCCTAGGTCTGGACATAAAGTTACTGCTAATAAATATTTTGTCAGTTGGCGTCCTATAAGGAGATTTCCCTGGAGACATCTAGAAATTATACCAAGAAAGCTTCCCTAGATCTGAAAGCTCAGCAAGCAGTCATTGATAGCAAGGATTGTCATTTAGTAATTTCTTATAGAAATTACTCTTCCCAGGGCCTCTGCCATTGACTATCATGAAATTATAGTATCAGAGAGACTGTCTATGTTAGTGATTGTAAACTTCACTGGTGTTTTCTATCTAGATTTAATATCAATAGCAAATCACACAATATGATATTCGAGGCAAAAAATGGGCCCTCACCCTGAGATACAAGAGTAATTTTGACAACAGCCCACTGTAATGTGCAATAAGTGCTATAATAAGAGGTGTAAATAAAGTGTTCTCAGGGAGCACTTGCCTATGAAAGGAGAAAACAAGGCGTCACAGAGAAGGTCAGATTTAAGATGAGCATGTGGATTAATAGGATTTCAGCAGGCAGAAAGGGGATGGTATTTCAATAAGTCAGTTCCTTCCAACTACCTGGCTGCTTCCGTCATTAGCTTTTACTTCTCTGCTTCCTTCACCTGCCCAGTCTGCTTATCTGCCCCCCTCCCTTGCCCAGTAAAATAGACCCTTATTTGGAAGAGGAATGAAGCAGGCTTCTTCCACTCCTTTGCAGTTTTTCATTAAGAAGTTAAGATGTTTCATTCCTGATCCCGAGAATCTCTATAGCACCTTTAGTCGGTCTCACCCTTCATTTTCTGGGAAACTGGAAGCCCTCCCTACACAGTTGCAACCAGAATTCAGTTCTTGATACTAGCTGAGGGAAGAGGGTGCACAGACAATACACTATAGGATGACCCAAACCTCATTGCGTTTAGACTGAGAAGTAGTCACGCACGTGTGCACACACGTACGCACACATGCATACACATACGCACATGCACACGTATGCACTCTGACCTTCCCAGCCCCACAGCAGACCCAGCCTCAGCCCCTATCTCCTAGGACTTGATCCAGTAAAGAAGTGAACTCTAGGTGTTATAGGTGATTGTTATCTAATAACATGATGTGAAATCCTGTCTTGGGGTGAGTTGGTACCCACCCTGGCCATTGCTGCCAAGGAGGTCATTAAGGTGGCTGTTCCACTCAGAAAACATGCCTGTGAGCAGCCCTGGAATTCTCTCCCTTTCCCTAATTCTTCCCACACCTCTTGCTTTCAGGTTTGTGGGAAGGCCTGGAAGCTACGTCTATGTGTTCGATGGTTATCGCATGGAAGAGGCAAGTGCAGCTACTGGTGTTTTGTGCCTGGCTAGTGGGTTGTAGGTGAACCACCCCTCCCACTCCATCAGCATCCCCATCGTAGCCTGGCTTAACTTGCATCCTTGCTTTCTGAGCTCCACCTGGTCTAACCACTCCTTCCTTTATCTCCTGCTCCTCACAGTGTGCTCCGGGGGGCTGCCTCATGGAGCTCTGCATTCAGCTCAGCATCATCATGTTGGGGAAGCAGCTGATCCAGAACAACATCTTTGAGATTGGAGTCCCGTACGTAACAAGCTCTTCTAAGATAGCTTGGCTACTCACCCTTCTGTCCATTTGCCAGCAACTTTCCCCGTGGGGCAGGCTCTCCTCACAGGCCTTGTTTTCTAGACTGATTTGGGGGTGTTTGAGGCTCAGAAAGTTTAATCACTTGCTTAAGTACATACCTAGTAAGTGCAGAGCTTGGTGTCAGATATTTCCAGCCACAAAGTACATAATATTTTTAATGCTGTTTGTCCTCCCAGTGAGTAAGTGAAAGAGACTTTCAATATAGTGGACTGATGGATATGGAAGTTTGGAGCATAATGGAATCATTTAGAAAAGTCTCTGAGAAGAAACTGTGGAATATATAGTCTTAGGAGGGGAAGGCTGAATGGTTGGTCAAACACAGAATGGGTTGTTTGCCTGTGGATTCTCTCTTCCCCCACCCCTTGGTTCTAGACATATTTCATAGGACTTCTTTCAGTCAAGTTTTATATTGAAGCAGTCATGAAAATAAATCCTGACTCATAGTCACTAGACCTAAGAGAAAAGAGGATGGAACAAGTGAAAATCTATTGATAGGTCACAGGAACAATGTAGTCCCCTCTGCCTTTCTTTTCTGTCGCCTTTTGGTTTTAAAAAAGAATCTGTTTCAGGGGTGTTTTTAGCCAGTTTGGCATAAGAAAGCCAGGAAATGGCAGAGGTGATCAGGGGAAACTCTCACAGGCTGGGACATTTCTGATTGGTAGCACAGGATGGTCTATTTGCCCCAGGCCTGGGGTTCTTTGCAAGCCACTTGCAGGGTTGGACATTTTGGGATGCAATTGTCAGACAGTCTCCATAGGGCTGCCACGTACTCTGTCTCCCCCCTGGAGATTCACTGTGTACCTTACATTGGTGGTCCTGAAAAGTCCTGCAATAAAGAAACTTGCTTAATCCCTTTCTTTTCAGTTGTATCTGATCATGCTCTGGATCAGGGTTCTGGAATCTGCCCTGGCTAGTTGAAGCAGCAAAGGCATTTATCTAAGAATATTAAGTGACTAACAGAATATTCATTATGATCCAGAGAGCCAGGCTAAGGCACTCACAACCAGGAATAAGACTGTTTACACTGGGGGAGGCATGCAAGGGAGCACCCTTTCCTCTATCTCTGGCTCACATGAGAAGCCCTCAGAGATGTCAACTGCACACCAAAGAGCCACACTTACAAAAGTTGCAGTCTGAGCATAACAAGCTTCTCTGGTTTTTTACTTTCAACCTATGCACGGATTTGTATGCAATTAAATAAAGAAAAAAAAATACCTCAGAAAAGGCTCTTGTTTTCCCAAAGCTTAGATTTTTCTTTGGGAGACAAAATGGACTTCATGTAACCAGGTACTCTCTATATGGTGCAAATTCTGTCAGAATTCAGAGTAAGGAAAGGTCAGGAGTTTTGGAGCAGTCAAAGAAGGCTTCAGAAGCAGAGGGGGTTTCTTCCAGGGTAGGTCTGTATCGTGAAAGGAGGCTGCCACTGTCACATGTAATGAAATGGTCTGCCATTAGTTTGTTTAAAGAAGCAATTTCCCATGTGGGCTGACATCTTTTCTGAAAAAACAAACAAACAACACCAAAAAAAACAGACTGACTCTGATCTTACCACAAACACATCATGACCCAGGTGGTTCTATATAGATGGAGAAGGTGAGGACCAAAGAGATGGCAGTTCCCTCACCAAGATCCTGGGGCAGGTCAAGGACATGGAAAGGGCAAGAGCCCAGAATCTCTCTCAATCTGTTTAGAGGTTGCTGAGTCCCAGGTTCCTTGGGCAGGATATATAGTCCTACCACTTTCTCCCTATGAGACTATACCTGAGCCCCCTGCTTCCGTGGGGGAACTAGAACTATCTGAAAGGTCCTAGGGAAAGCTATTCTTTGGTTTTCCTCAAAAACCCATTTACTGGACTGAAGTTATAATGGAGACAATTACGTTTACCTGGCTAGAAAACCCGTATTAATGAGAGGCCTACTTCAAGGAATGAGAATGCTCAACATTTCCTCATTTGTCATCCCAGTTCTCAGAAAAGTCTCACCATCACCCACTACTTATTAGGCTGAATACTTAGGGTGTTTTCTACCCACCTACTAGGACAACCTTAGGTGGCATTTGGGCACCTGCTTTTGTTGGAGGAGAATTGGCAGGAATATTCATATCTGGGTGCGGCATTCCATCTCCCTGTTTAAACCAGCCTTGACACATCAGTCAAGAAATCATCAATCTCGAGAAATTCAACCCTCCGAAAGTTTTCGCGGTCTCCTGCTTGCTGACTGAAAGTCATTTTGTGATAGTCAAGCAAACCAAGTGAAACAGATGGTCCTGGTTCTTTAAGAGCTTACCAACTTAGACAATGTTTGTTATGGACAAATATCCAGAGACTATACAGATGATACCAAAGCCACATCTGGCCCCTTTGAAGCTATGAGACCAGCCCACGCACTTCTGCGACAAAG
>JAQZBX010031439.1:0-26318 GCA_029593785.1 Cabassous unicinctus | reverse complement strand
CTGTTCTGGGAGCCCATGGAACAGGAGCCTTTGGGGCATCGATCTGGAGGGAGCTGGACAGGGAGATAGATTGTTCAAGATAAAACCAGAACATAGAAAACAACAAGGAAATAGAACAAGAAAAACAAAGTGTCAAAGAGAGGGCAACAAAAAATTACAGACCATACTAAGAAACAGGAAGACATGGACCAGTCCAATGAACAATCTAAAAACCAGGAAGAGATGCAGAACATTGAACAACTAATCAAAGCAGTCCAAACAAATATCATGGACAAGCTTAATGAAGTGAACGAAGAGATTAAGGATATTAAGAAGAGAGTGGGAGAACATACTGAAGAAATTGTAAACATATGTAAAAAGATAATGGATATGATGGTGATGAATGGCACAATCCAAGAAATCAAAAAGACACTGGAATCACATAACAGCAGATTTGAAGAGGCAGAAGAAAGAATTAGTGATGTGGAAGACAGTACATCTGAAATTAAACAGATAGTAGAACAGATAGATAAAAAGATAGAAAAAATCCAGCAGGGACTTAGGGATTTAAACAACAACAAAAAACACACAAACATATGCATTATACACATCCCAGAGGGTTAAGAGAAAGGAAAAGGAACAGAAGAAGTGTTGAAGGAAATAATGGCTGAAAACTTCCCAACCCTATTGAGGGAGATGGATTTACATGTTCAGGAAGCACAGCACACCCCAAACAGTATAAATCCCAACAGGCCTACTCCAAAACATATACTTGTCAAAATGTCCAATGCTCAAGACAAGGAGAAAATACTGAAGACAGCAAGAGAAAAGAGAACCATCACGTACAAGGGAAGCTCAATAAGATTAAGTGCTAATTTCTCATCTGAAACCATGGAGGCAAGAATACAGTGGTATGACATAGTCAAGGTACTAAAAGAAAAAAACTTCCAGCCAAGAATTCTCTATCCAGCAAAACTGGCATTCAGAGATGATGGAGAGTTCAAAATATTCACAGATAAACAGAAATTAAGACAGTAAGCTAATAAGAAACCTGCCCTTCAAGAAAGACTAAAGGAAGTTCTGCAGGTTGAAAGGAAAAAACAGGAGAGAGAGAGTTGGAGAAGAGTGTAAGAACAACTAAAAAGATGAAAAGAGAAATAAAAACGACATATGACATACATAAACCCAAAGAAAATATGGCTGATGTAAGAAATTCCTTGAGAATAATAACACTGAATGTTAATGGATTAAACTCACCTGTCAAGAGACACAAATTGGCAGAATGGATAAGGAAATATGACCCATCTATATGTTGTCTACAAGAAACCCACCTTAGACCCAGGGATTCAAGGAGGCTGAAAGTGAATGGCTGGAAAACAATTTTATAAGCAAACAATAGCCAAAACAAGGGTGGGAGTAGCTAGACTAATATTGGACAAAATAAACTTTAAATGCAAAACTATTGTAAGAGACAAAGACTGACACTATATATTAATGAAAGGGGTAATCTTTCAAGAAGAAAGAAAAATCATAAACATTTCTGCACCTAATCAGGGCATCTCAAAATACACAAGGCAAACACTGGAAAGACTAAGTGGAGACATAAATGCCTCTACAATTATATTGGGGGCCTTTAATACACCATTATCACCATTAGACAGAACATCTCGACAGAGAATCAATAAAGAAACAAAGACTCTGAATAATACATTAGAGGATCTGGACCTAATAGACATATACAGAACGCTACACCCAAATACAGTGGGATATACATTCTTCTCGAGTGCACATGGATCATACTCCAAGATAGACCACATGCTAGGCCACAGAACAACTCTCAATGAATTCAGAAAGATTGAGATTTTGCAAAGTAATTTCTCTGACCACAATGTAATGAAATTGGAAATCACTAAGGACCAGAGAACCAGATTAGGCACAAAGATATGGAAGTTAAACAACACACTCTTAGACAAACAGTGGGTCAGGGAGGAAATCTCAAAAGAAATTAGAAACTACCTTGAAATGAATGAAAATGACAACACAACATATCAAAACCTATGGGATGAAGCCAAAGCTGTACTGAGAGAGAAATTCATAGCCATAAATGCATATATCAAAAAAGAAGAAAGTGCTAAAATTAAAGACCAAACTGCACACCTGGAGGAAGTGGAAAAACAACAACAAACTAACCCCAAAAGAAGTAGAAAGAAGGGAATAACAAAGATTAGAGCAGAACTAAACGAAATAGAAAATAAGAAAGCAGTAGAAAAAATAAACAAAACCAAAATCTGGTTCTTCAAGAACATCAATAAAATTGACAAACCCTTAGGCACACTAACAAAGAAAAAGAGAGAGCAGATGAAAATACATAAAATAAGAAAGGAGGAAGGGGATATCACCACTGACCCCACAGAAATAATGAGTATCATAAGAGGATACTTTGAAAAATTATATGCCAACAAGAATGATTATTTAGAGGAAATGGACAAATTCCTAGAAACTCACAAGCAAACTACATTGAGGAAAGAAGAAATTGATAAGCTCAACAGTCCAATTATAAGCAAAGAGATAGACTCAGTCATCAAAATCCTCCCAACTAAGAAGGGCCGAGGACCAGACAGTGTCACAGGTGAATTCTTTTTTTTAAATTGTGGCATAGCTTTATAATAGAAAACTATGCAGGCTGTTAAAAAAATTCTTACATTTGTAAAACATGATTTCCTTAGCAACAAAGAGATTAGACAGCAATAAGAAAAAGATAATCCAGTAGAAGACTGCAAAGGACATGGGAAGGCATCGCTCAGAAAAAGAAATCCAAATGAGCTATATATATATACACACACACACACATAAAATCTTAATCAAGTTCACTTGCAATAAGAGAGATGCAAATTGAAACAGTGAAATATAATTTTTTTCACCTATCAGATTAACAAACAGTAAAAATTTTTTGATAATATATGGCATTGGCAAAAGGATAGAGAAGTAGGCACTCATATACTCTTTTTTTTTTTTGAGATTAGATGTATATTTTCTTCCAGATAACACCACCCATTGAGGGGTTCATATTTACATCTTTTGTTGATATATTTTTATAGATTAAAAGCACCTCTTTGCTAGGTGATAATTCTGCTAAGTACTGTCCAAACATTTAGGAAAGAGCTAACACCAATCCTGCTTAAGCTTTTCTAAAAAATAGAGGTAGAAGGAACATTGCCTAACTGATTCTATGATGCCAACATTATCCTAATAACAAAGCCAAACAAAGATGCCACAAGAAAGGAAAATTACAGACCAATCTCTAACAAAACTAGATGCTAAAATCCTAAACAAAATACTTGCTAATCACATTCAACAACATATCAAATGAATTATACACCATGACCAAGTGGGTTTCACCCCGGGTATGCAAGAATGGTTCAACATAAGAAAATCAACCAATGTAATACACCACATAAACAGATTGAAAGAAAAAAATCACATGATCATCTCTGTAGATGCAGAAAAAGCATTAGACAAAATACAGCACTCTTTCCTGATAAAAATGCTGCAAAAGATAGGAATAGAAGGAAACCTTCTGAACATGAGAAAGGGTATATATGTAAAACCCACAGCTAACATCATCTTCAATGGTGAAATCCTAAAAGCTTTCCCTCTAAGATCTGGAACAAGACAAGGATGCCCACTATCACTGCTCCTATTTAATATTGTCTTAGAAGCACTTGCTCAAGCACTGAGGCAAGAAAAAGATATAAAAGGCATCCAAATTGGAAAGGAAGAAGTAAAAATTTCACTATTTTCAGATGACATGATCCTATACATAGAAAGCCCTGAGAAATCTACAACAAAGTTTCTAGAACTTATAAATGAGTTCAGTAATGTTACAGGCTATAAGATCAATGTTCAAAAATCAGTAGCATTTCTGTACACCAATAATGAGCAATCTGAGGAAGAAATCAAGAAAAAAATACCATTTACAATAGTAACTAAAAGAATCATATACCTAGGAATAAATTTAACTAAAGATGTATTGGATTTATATATAGAAAACTACACAACACTGTTAAAAGAAATCAAAGAAGACTTAAATAAATGGAAGAATATTCCCTGTTCATTGATAAGAAGACTAAATATCATTAAGTTGTCTATCCTACCCAAACTAATCTACAGATTTAATGCAATCCCAATAATAATAAGCACAGTATTTTTTAATGCAGTGGAAAACTTAACTACAAAATTTATTTGGAAGGGTGAGAAGCCCTGAATAGCCGAGAACATATTGAAAAAGAAAAATGAAATTGGAGGTATCACTCTACCTGATTTTAAAACATACAACAAAGCTATAGTGGTCAAAACTGCAAGGTATTGGCACAAGGACAGATATACTGACCAATGGAACCGAATTGAGAGTTCTGATATAGATCCTCGTATATACAGTCATCTGATATTCGACAAGGCCACCAAGCCCACTCAGTTGGGAGAGAATGGCCTCTTCAACAAATGGTGCTTATAGAACTGGATATCCATATCCAAAAGAATGAGAGAGGAATACCATCTCACACCTTATACAAAAATCAACTCAAGTTGGATCAAAGATCTAAATATAAGAGCACCATAAAGACCTTGGAAGATAATGTAGGGAAGCATCTACAGGACCTTGTAATAGGAAATGTTTTCATGAACTTCATACCCAAAGCATGAGCAGCAAAAGAAAAAATAGATAAATGGGATCTCCTCAAAATTAAAAACTTTTGCACCTCAAAGGCCATTATCAAGAAAGTAAAAAGGCAGCCTACCCAATGCGAGAAAATATTTGGCAACCATATATCTGATAAGGAGCCTAATATCCTGCATATATAAAGAAATCCTACATCTTGAAAATAAAAAAAAAACCAAACAACCCATTTAAAAAATGTGCAAGCAACCTGAAAAGACACTTCTCCAAGGAAAAAATACAAACGGCTAAAAAGCACATGAAAAGATGTTCGACATCGCTGGCTATTAGGGAAATGCAAATCAAAACTAATGGGATACCATCTTACACCCATTAGAATGATGGCTATTAAAAAAACAGCAGACTATAAGTGTTGGAGAGGATGTGGAGGAATGAGAACCTTCATCCACTGCTGGTGGGAATGTAGAATGTTCCAGCCACTGTGGAGGACAGTTTGGCGGTTCTTCAAAAAACTAACTATAGAACTTCCATATGATTCAGCAATTCCAGTGATGGGTATATACCCAGAACAATTGAAAGCAAAGACATGAACAGATACATGCACACCAATGTTCATAGCGGCATTGTTCACTATCGCCAAAAGTTGGAATCAACCCAGGTGCCCATCAACAGATGAATGGATAAACAAAATGTGGTACATACATTCAATGGAATATTACTCAGCTGTAAGAAGGAATAAAGTGCTAATACACGGGATAACATGGATGAATCTTGAAGACCTTATGTTAAGTGAAGCAAGCCAGGCATTGAAGGATGAACAATACATGACCTTACTGATATGAATTAAGGAAATTGAGCAGTCTCACAGAGCTATTGTATAGAAGATAGGTTTACAAGAAATAGAAAGAGAAGAGAAAGTTGTGAGCCATCACTCATAAGGGCATAATCTATGGTAAGGTGATAGAGTGTAGTTACGTATTGAAGGGATAGGACAGGAGGTAGTGATATTATTGGGTTGGGTGGTGCAAGGCTGACAGGTGTGTAGATTGGGAAGCGTGGGTTAAAAGGTCCAGGGTACTGGGGGGAGGGTTGGGAGAGGGACCAGGTGAACACTGGGGATTTGTGGGTATAGGTTGAAAGTACAGAGTTGAGAATGCTCTTATGGCAATACGACAAGGAAGGGTTACTGGTTTAGGGTGTTGGTTGGGGGAGGGCATTCAGGACAGGGCACACCTGGAGCAGGCTTCTAGGGAGTGTGTGAGTGTTCATTCTGTCATAATGTGTTGTATCAGTGGGTGGAGACCCACATAATGAGTGAGAAGGAGATGGACTCCCATTCTCGGGAGGACCTATTTGTTCAGAAATAGACATGCAAAAGTCTCTCGAGGACAAGGGTGGTTCCTAATATGGCAGGACAAACCAGTGTGTCAAGAACTCACTCTTGTTGCATGGAACTATGAATCTTGTCATCCAACGAGTCAAGCCAGGGGGTCGCCAGGGGCCCCAGGGGGATGAGGAGGGAGGAATAGAATAGATTGAAGAGGGGGTATTTAGTGGTCAGTGGAAATGTTCTGCATTACCTTACAGTGATGGACACAGGACATGGTAAATATCATCAAAATTTATAAAAGTGTACGGTCTAAAATGTAAACCAGAGTATAAACCATTGACAATGTTTAGTAGCTATGCTTCACTATTTGTATATCAATTATAACAATACTACCATTCACAAATAAATAGGTATTAATATGGGGGGGAGAAAAGGGGGAGGATGCTGGGTATATGAGAGTCTCCTGTATTCTGGGTGTGACTTTGCTGTGACCTAAAACTTTTTGAAAACAAAATGAAAAATAGTGAGACACTGGGGAATGAAAGGGGGAAGGTGCCATGGTACAGACTGGACACCAGATATTGCAGTGATGAAAGGCAAAATGTCAAAAAAAATTTTTTTTTGTATTTTTCATTTTTTAAATATCCCAATCTTTTAATTTTATTTTATTTTTAGGTTTTTAAAAAATTTTTTATGTATTTTTATCTCTTACAATTAATCTTATCATTACTATTTCATTTTCCTATTGATTATATTCAGCTATTGAAATGGCTTCATCTTTGCAGAAGCTTTGGATCACAAAAGGGTTACAACTGGGGCAGGGGAGGATCATTGGTGTGGGGTGTCAGGGATGGGGGATGCATGGGAGGAAGTTCACCTGAACTTACATATAAGTTATTTTAAAATGTTCAAATGTTCACAGGGCATTGTTCCAGTGGGTGGAGAATCACTCAATAAACAAGAGAATACTGAATTTCCCTCCTGGAGAGCTCTGCCACATTCTCTAAGGGAGCAGCAACAGTCCCCCAAGTGCACGGCAGTGACTGGCGAAGGAGGAAGATCCACTGATGGGCCCTTGATATTGATGACTAGCCTTATGAGTCTTTGCTCTTGAAATTGAAGCTTAGCCTATTGTTATGGGGTGCCTAAGGGTTGCCTCCTGAGAGCCTCCTTGTTGCTCAAATGTGGCTTCTCTCTAAGCCAAACTCAGCATATGAATGCATTACCTTCCTCCCAGCATGGGACATGAGTCCCGGGGATGAGCGCCAACTGGCAATGCGACTGGAAAAAGACCTCGAATGAAAGGGGAAAAGGTAAAGACAAATGAGTTTATATGGCTAAGAGACTTCAAAGTGAGCCAGGAAGTCATCCCAGAGGTAACGCTTACGCACATCTCAGCAGGATCTCATAGACTTCCAAAGTGGACACCACCCCAAATAGTGGGGCTCTGGAGGGCTCTGGAGGCACCCAGGTCCTATGGTCAGGGAGGATAGCTCCGGAGTTTGGTGACTTGCCAGTGGGCCCTATTTTGGAGTTTGTGCTCCTGAGAGTGACAGAGTTGGACTCAATTATGTCTTGCCTGCACATGGCTCATCTGCCCCTTCTATTTGAATCTATAGTTAGTACTAGAGTTGATAGGTGTATGTCCAGGAGACTTAAATCTTTTGGCTGTCCATACGCCAGTTGGGCCCTGTATCACAATAGTGTTGCAACACCTACTCTTCAGTTCATTGGACTCACCCAGGACAACTGGCGGGGAGATGATGATGGACAACGGCCGTTCCAGGGAATGGAGAGAGTCTGCAGCTGCAGGCAGCATAGTCCCATCCATCTGCCCCATGGGATCTAAGCCCCCTCTCAATTAGAGGTGGAGTGGGCATCACCATCCCAGAATCCTCAGTATTGGGGAATGAATGATGGACTAGAGTAGACTTACTGTTATTCTACTATAGACTTATAGTGATTCTAGCAATGGAAGAACTGCTATCATTGATGTGGAGGCAGTGGTCACTGGAGATTCTGAGGGGAGGGAGAGGCAAAAACAGGTGTAATATGGGGGCATTTTTGGGACTTGGGAATTGTCCTGAATGACATTGCAATGACAGATACAGGCTGTTATGTATATTGTCATAACTTACAAAATTGTGCACGAGAGAGTGTAAACTACAATATAAACTATAATTCACACTTAGTAGCAATGCTCCAAATGCTCATCAATTGTAACAAATATACCACACTAATGAAAGATGTTAATATGGGAAAGTGTGCAAGGAGTAGGGCATATGGGAATCCCCTATATTTTTTATGTAACATTTATGTATTCTACATATCTTTAAAAAAATTAAAAAAGTATATTTAAATTAAAAAAACAAAACAAAAAACAAGACAGTCTGATGTGGCAGGCTGGCACAGCAGAATGGTGTGGCGAGGTGACATGGCAAGCTGATGCAACAAAGACACACAACAAGCTGACACAACAAAGAGACACAAAGGGGAAACACAATGAGAGACTCCACAAGTGGGGAGCAGAGGTGGCTCAAGTGATTGGGCACCTCCCTCCCACATGGGAAATCCTGGGTTCAGTTCCTGGTGCCTCCTAAAAGGAAGATGAGCATACAGAGAGCAGGCAGCAAGCACAAACAATGGGGGGAGGGGGAGAAATAAATAAATAAAATAAATCTTTTTTTAAAAAAAGCAGTAATTTACTTCTGGTGTTATTGCTCATAAGCTGCATGAACTAAGGTAAGTGACTTCCATCTCTTGAAGCCTCAGTTTTCTCATCTATAAATTTGGGATGATTATCATTATCATAGGATTATTTCAGGTAATCTGAATTAATTCAGATAAGAGACAGGAAAATTCTTGGCACATAGTAGTTTTCCTCTAATGAGGTGAGAGGGGAGAAGTGGTGTTTTTGACTCTTTTTATATATATATATAGATATGTGTAAATATATACACATAGAAAACCCAGAGTCACAGCACCATATCTCCTGGTGAAGTAGAGCAAGCAATATAAAACTGATTCAAAGAGGCTCCCCTAGATCCTTATCTGTCTGGTTGGGTCATTCCTGGCCGAGTGGGCACCATCATGGGATGCGCAGGAGGTCTCATCACTGGGGGTCCAGGCATCATTGGCATGTGACCTCCCATGGGAGGCCTCATTCCAGGAGTAGGACCCACTGGCATTATCCCAGGAGGAGGAGGGCCCATCATTAGCATCATGGGCGGGCCCCCCATAAGAGGTGCTGGCATCATACCAGGGCGAGGAGGTCCCGGGAGACTGGGGGGAGGTGGGATCATCGCCCCTGCAGGAGGAGCAGAAAATGGAGTAGGAGGTATACACACCATAAATATATCATATAAATATATAATACATTTTCTTCTTTTATTATAATATTTTGCATGTTGTAGTTTTCCAATTTGACCACAAAGCACATCTTGACGAAGAAAATAAAAACAAAACAAAAACTCAAATACCATATAAAAACAAAAATGATTCAATATTCATCAGCCACTGTACCAGTGGAATAGCAATAAAGCCCATTTAGTTTAAGAACTGAAATAATTCTCCCTATAACAATCAAGCCTATTAATAAATATTAATGCTATAGAGATTTTTCACTAGAAGAGAATGGAGTAAGCTCTGCATGTGAATAGGAACAGTCTGGAATTCTCCACTGGGCCTTCATTCACCTAGCAATTTTAGTATTGTTCTAAAAGCCAAATGGAGATATTTGCCTATAGACTTCCCTCTTGTTTTATTTTTTTCTTCAGTCTAGCTCAGTGATTTTCTATTTTAATATATATGAGATTACTGTGCAGTATTGTGTGTATAAACCTGGTATAATGTACTTTAGGTAAATTTTTGGGATTTTTCATGGGTAGTTTTCATTATACACAATTATGGCTTTACCTGCTCACAGGTAAGGATTAATGTGCCCAGTGCTGATCCTCTACAGGATGGCCTTCCAGTAAAGGAGTTATTTTTCCTTTAAGCTCCATGCCAACCAGCTTTGTCCAGTGCTGAAGGTGATCAATCGTGGTCAACTGCAAGATTGGACACCAACCTCCTGTACCCACATCATCCTGGTGGGTGGGGTTGCTGGGGCTACCCTCACCAATGTACACTTCAGATGGAAAGATAGGCTCTGCCAAGCCTATTGCTATTGTATCTTGGTCCCTGACACACCAGAGGAGGGGCTGTGATTCTCCAATCATGCAGCATAAGAGCCCCAGAGCCCAAGGGTCAGGTCCCTCTCTTAGAATCTGATGGACAGGCTTGCGAGGTCTTTATGCATGGCCTGGCAGGTCTGGTCCATGGGAGGTTTGGGCATTTGCACTGGTTTGCATGATGCCCATTGATTTAGGGTCCTACTTCCTTTACAAGAAGCTACTCTACTCTATTAACCCCCCAATTCATCCCAGTAAAATCAAAATAGATGGAATAGTAAGTATAAATGAATCCTCTTCATTTATAACTTTCACTTTAAAATTTTGAAGATGAAAGCTTCTCCAATTATTTCCTTAATATCCTTTTCAACAGCAGAAATAAGTTAAGGAAGATTTAAGATTTAAATAGCAAGCCTCAGAATGTCAGCCTCTTGCACGCTTCTGACTGTTGCTATGTTATTGAATCCAATAGATTCATAGAAGAGATCTTTTCCCGTGATTAAATTTTGCTGGATCAAAGTAGCAGTAGCAAGGAAAATGACAATGATAATAATAACAGCAACAAAAATAACAATGGTAATAATGATAATAATTACTTGAGCTTTATGTGACAAGCTTTTGGGACTAGTGCTTTGAAATATTATATTGTTTAATTCTCATAATTACCCTCTGAAGTAGTTATTACTATCTTTCTTTATAGGCCAGTAAATTGAAGCTCAGAGAAGGTAAGGAACTTGTCTATGGATACTGAACAAACAGATGGTCAATCTTCGAATCAAGCCCAAATCTGACTCTAAATCCCAAGCTCTAAAAACCTATTCTCTACTAATTTTTTCCACTCTGGGGGAGAAGCACACTCTTAAGGTGAGAGGAAGGCTTGAACCTGCCATACTACCTCAATCTTAATTTATGTTCTTTTGTCCTTAATATGTTGTGACACCTACTTCATACAGAGAAGTTTGTTTTATTTTTCTTTGAATATTTGAGGCATTGCTTATGTAGTTATGACAATTTTTTCTTAGAAATGTTACATTTTAATACTTCAGCCATACAACAAAAATAATTTTAAGTAATAAGTATATTTATAAAATACATATCCCAGAAACATTAACTTAGTATACATATCTAATAAATTGGTTGGCTGGTTTCTAAGTTCATTGTACTTTTGAAGCATCTAATGAGAAGATGGTGGCACATATTGAGAGAAGCCAGAAGTGGTAGATGGCAACTCTTCTCTCATACACACAATTTCATTTTATATTATTTTTTATATTTTCTTGACAAGTGAGGGAGGTGACAGAAAAACTACAAAAATCTGATATGGAAACTTAAATTCAGAATAGTAATAAATAGTTCTACAATGACCCTCAGTACATTGTAAAGGCTGACATTCACGTTGATAATTTTGAGTCATTATATTCCATATAATTGCTCTTTTGAAAATGTTAAAGACTTTAAAAATGTATCTTAGAATGACTTAACTACAAGTTGGCTTGAATAGATGCTTATGAGGATAAGGCCCTAGTTAGAAATCCATCCTTGAGAAAGACATTCTGCAGGGGACCTCTACTTTGCTGGGGTAGAGTACATCAAACCCACCTAACTAATTCTACCATTTAGTTTAATACCAAAGTGTTTTGGGGTTGTTGTGATGGATATAATGTGATTCTTCCCTAGGTTGGTTTGCCTGGAGGGTCCTCTCTTCCTTCTCTAGGGTGGGAGGGGTGTAGTACAAACTACATGTGATTTGGAGTCACTTCAGGTGAGGATGAATCCCAGCACTGTGGCTTTGGCAGGGTTTTCACCACTGTCCTTTTCCCACTTCATGTGGTAACTGAACTCTTCTTTCCTGTGGGAAACCCTTTTCCTGGGGTTTGGCTGAGTCTGAGCCCACCCCTTCATCACAAGAGTGAACTCATGACCCAGAGCTGGCCAGAGTACCCCATTCAGGTAATTGGTTCAGGTGTGGATGGATGAGCCAACCCAAACCATTCAGAGTCTCCTCAGGACTTTTTTCTAGAGTGTCAGGGAAAAAAGCATTCTTTCCCCCTGCTAGGATTGCTAGCTATAAGAATAATGTTAGCCTGGAGCTCTGATGAGCATCTTTGATACATATGGAGAGAGCCAATTTAAGAAAAAAGCCAATGCAGAGAGAAACAGAGCTGAGAAACGAATATGAACTTTCAGAAATTTGATGATAGACTTTGAACCTGTGGCCTCAGCCAGGGCTTGAAGGAAGCTCTTTAGACTTCCCAGGTATGTGAGCCAATGTATTCTCTTTTATTTAAACTAGTTTGTGTTGGATTTCTGGCATTTTCAACCAAAGAACCCTCACTCATATAGTCCCTAAGCCTTGGTTTTCTGATTTGTAGGATGGTGATGAGAACCACTCCTTCACAGAGTAATAGTTAAATGAAATTGTGTATGTAAACTGCACAGCACACCTTACATCCTCGATACGTGAGCTCTGACTTCAACTGCAGACATGCTCAGATTTCCTCCATGACCAGGCCTCTTGTGATGGTTCTTCTCTGAGCTGGTATTTGTTGTTCTTGCCTTCTACTGGATGGGCCGCTTGATGGTGGGGTCTGCTTTTTCCCTAAGCAAGTTGGTCCTGTTCTTGCTGGGCAGCTTTCCTAAGAAGAAAAGGTCTCTGTCCTGTTGTGCCCTGGAATTGTGAAAGAGCTCACCTAGCGAAGACAGCAACTCCCGCAAGATTTCCCAAGAAGACCACTGCTAGAGCAGAGATGAGCTGATCTTGGTCCTGGTTCAGGAACATCTGGAGGAACAGCTGTGGATGACAAGAACATGTTTATCTCTTTTGAAAAGAAAAGTGGTGAATAGGCAGGGTCCCCAGGGAGTGCAGCACGACAAAATAGAGATCTGTTCCCGTCATCCAAACTTGGGTTGGAAAATAATTGAATAAAAACACAACTTGTTTTTAAATCAAATAGCTTAAAGGGTAATGAGTTGGGAGAGTAGAAAAGAGAACGAAAACCATTTAAACCGTTAGCCTTTGTGCCTCCCACCTTCTGTTAATACTTCCTAGTAAGGACCTATAAAGTATATCAGTATCTAACCTCAAAATTTCCACCACTAGCAAAACCTAAACTTCTTTCTTATTATTGGAGGGTTTACTCCCTTGGGGTTTTATTTAGGAGATGGTATTATTGATGACCTGAAAAAGTCACTAAAAATTACTCTACCTCTCAAAAGTAAGTATTTTTTTATCTTTCCTTTGGAAAGATTGAAAAGAATGTACTATGACTTTTTCATGAATGAATTCAGTAGCTTGTGCCTCAACCTTACAAATTCATATGGTCATGGGTTTTGAAAAAAATTTGTTTTGAAAAAACGTCTGCTTCATATTTCCCTAAACTAGCAAAAATAAAATTTAAGCGTTTATGATATCTGGATCAAAGGAGACCAGTTGCAATTTTATGGTCTAACCTCTGACTCTAATAACCATGTATTTTTCTCTCATAAGGAGATGAAGCTGCAAGAAAAAGAAGAATTAGAACCTGGTAATCAATTATGGGGACAAGTTTTATTGGTTCTTATTATACATTTTCTAATTGTCTTTTGGGATGGAGACTTTATTAAAAAAAATTAAGTTCTAGAACAATAATCAATGGTAGTGGAAAGGAGAAGTTCAGTTCTATTTTTAAGAGGGAGAAATGCCTTACAAAACATATGGGTTTACTTTATAGGAAACAGTTTCTAGACAAACATAGATGAACGATTTAACAGCAGCAGGACATCCATTTATGTAAATACTGAACTGTGGGACTCAAAAAAACAAAGTCAAAGAAAAACATTATTAATCAGCTTGAGTTTTTTTCCTCCCTCTCAACATTCTAAGAGAACAAGCAGAACAGCATAAAGGAATGCTTTCATCAAGAATAACAAGTAAGACACAGTTTGGTGTTGCCCTTGATAAAACTTTTCAGAGTAATTTAGAGACTTTCTCTTAGCTCTTCTTCATTTTGATGCATAATATGTGTGAAAATAGATAACAAAATACTGTAATTTCCTAATTGCTGTATCTTTAAAATATTGTATATTCGACTTCTGGTAGACCCAGAAAATATGCTGCACACCATTATTAGATGAAAGTAGGCATTAAAAATATACCTGTCTTAGAGAATAACTGACATACCATGATTCCATATGCCTTACTGAAAAATCTCTCTCTCTCTCTCTCTCTCTTTTTTTTTTTCAGAAATGGATAATAAAGAGTCTTACCTCGGGATCTTATAGTCACTAGATATACAAAGTGAATTGGAGGTTTAAGACATCTTTCTGAGTAATCTAGGTCTAAAACACTTTCACCAAAATAATCAGGAAATTTTAACAAGATAAGTTTTGTTTCTTGATTTACCATTTTAATTTTCTCTACCGAATGCCTAATGTAGCCAAAATCTGTACTGAGAGTCACATGGCTGACTCCAGGCACTTTGCAGATGAATGCTCAGCACCTCACATCCTACTGAGCAGAAGAGAGTGTCATTTGGCTCAGTTCCTCAGTGGTGGATCTTCTACTAACTTCTCTTTAGTTTAGTTTACAGGCAAAGAAGTTCATGGCAAGGGTCAGGTTGAGGGCAATGTTTAGAAATAAAAACAAAATGATCCACATTTTCCTAAATAGCATTTTTGACTGTGAGGCTAATATCTTTAGATTATTGGGTGACTGATGTTAATTTGTAGCTATATTTAAATGTCTCTTTATATGTGTCTTTTGATAGGTCTAATTGTCATTGTCAATGCCAGCGAAACTCTTCACTTTATTCTTATAAATAAATAGGTATAAGCACAGATAAAAAGTTCAGCAAATTGTAAGAGTGAGATAAATAAGTTCTCAAACACATTTGATGTATGCTTATAAGAATCTAACCAATGCTGAAAAATATTTTTCAACAAAAATAGTTAAATAAAAAGTAAAAGTAGTTCTCAATAAAACTATCATTTTGAGTGTACTGAATTTTCCAGAAGTTTATATATTAAGTTATATGGATATATAAATGGATAATCTAAAAGTGGATAATCTTATGTGTGTGTGTGTTGTGTTGGTAGATCCAGCTTTAGAAAAAAAAAACATTCTAATTGGCTTAATTTTGTATTATGTTTATATTTATTCTTCACAACATTTAATATGCAATCATTTATCTGTTATCAGTAATCCCAGACATAGGCATTTTCAGGTATTAAGAGTTAGTTAAATATGGGTTTTGGAAACTATTATTGAGGAATTCCTTGGAGAATGAGATTGGTTACCAAATTTTACTTGAATGTCAGAAATAATTAGCAACTTTTCACAATCACATAGCTACTTTTTAAAAAACAGGATTTTAGTAGATATGGTATATATATAGTTTAGAGTACCATGTAAGCAATATTATAACTAGCATAGTGGAAATTTTTAAAAAAATCACTTTACCTGCAGTCCTCTCACTTCAACAAACTATTTTCATTTTTCTGAACTTTCTTCCAATCCTCATCTATATGCTAACATTTTAAAGAGTTTTAATCACATAACATGTATTTATATGTATATACTCTATGTTGTATTTAAAGAACTCTTGTCTATAACAGGGCTGTTGTGTTTCAGTTTTGGTTCCTATGAAGTGTTTTAGTCTGTGATTTTTGTGTATCTATATATTAACCATGGAAAGAAAATGTGGGTTTTGGAGTATTTAAAAAAGAATTTTAAATATTCAAAAAAATGTTTGAAACCAAATAACCCTTTTGATTACTGAACCTTAAATGTTATGTTTTCTGACCATAAGGATGAAATGTAGTGTGGCAAATAGAAATTTAGATGACCACAAGTATTGTAATTTCTGTTCTTCGGACTCTTGATAGTAATTGAATCTAGCCCTGAACTTGGAGTTATACTGATACGATCCTTATCCTGGTTGTTCTGGAGTTTCACTGTGTCAGTCAGTCTGCTTCTTGAGTTTTCATTTTATAGGGAATCACACAAAGGAAAGATTGCTAAACAGAGGTATGCTCTACTCCTAATATAGTTATCTGTGGAGCCCAAACATATACCATTATAAGCTCTTTCTTTGCCTCTACTAATAACTAACATTTTATGAATGCTTATTATATGTATGTATCATATCAAATACTTTACTTATGTTTTCTCCTTTAATTTGCCTAATAAATTTACAAATGAAGGCCCATTTTTACAGACGAAAAATGATAAAGTCACCTAACTTTGTGGAGCTCTGTGATAGACCCAAAATTCAAGCTCAGTCTGTTTCTACAGTAAGTACATGTAACCACTAAATTGCCTTCCCCCAAAGGATGACAAGCTCAATAAACTCTCAATTGTTGAGGAAGATCTCATTCTCTGTCTTATCCAGGGATCAAGACCACTTGCCTGCTGAGAACATTCCCGAGTCTATTGTAGAAATACCTCATCTCTCTTAATATTGTTGTTTCTTGGATTTTATGTGTAATATAGCATGGAACCATCTTGTATATTGTACCCATGACAAGATGAGGTCCTTCAGCATCTGCTTAGGGGATTGGAATACTCTTTCCTGGAAGACCTTGGCTTTATTTGGAAGAATTGGATCTAAATATATCTTAGTTTTCTCTGTGCCTATATAACATAAAGATGTAGGAGATGGAAGTGAAGATAGCATAGATGCGGCTCCATTCGTGTTACTACTCAGCAGTGATTGCTGCAGATTTACGCTTTGCTACAAATGATGGAGCTGGCCCAATGCGGTGGAGGCCCAGCACCTGTACCACATAACATGTCCAGTACCAGGAGGCCAGAGTGGCAGGGAGGGATACAGAGACCATTCCTTCTAGGTGACTTGATAACAGTCAAACCATTATAAACAGCTATTCTGGAGTCCAGTGACATTTAGGAAACATTTTCAACTCAGTCTCTTGAGAACACCAAGTGAAGAAAAAACAGCAATTCATCTCTAACCACTGAGACAGCTCGAGTATGGTACAAACTAGTTGTACACAGAGGCATGTTACAAAAAATTTTACCCTTCATGTTTAAAATTATCTTTAACTAAGGAACTAGAATTGGCAAGTTTCTTGAGAATGGCTTGGGAAAATTGTGCTTCAAATTTTATCTATATTGTGTTCCTTCTTTGAGGTAATGTTCTGGTAAGTTCATCTTTTGTGGCTAAAAAAGGAGTACCATCCAATCTGGTCAAGGCTGTTGAACTTTCTGGAGACAATAAAATGAACTAGAAAAGATATCAAAAAAAAAATTTTTTTTTTAAAGATTTATTTATTTATTTATTTATCCCCCCCTTGCTGCTTGTGTTTGCTGTGTCCATTTGCTGTGTGTTTTCTCCGTGTCTGCTTATCTCCCCCTTGCTGTGAGGTCTTGCTGCATCAGCCCACCGGGCCGCGCGGGCCGGCCTGCCCTCACAAGGAGGCATGGTAAACGGGAGCTCTATCAATTGAGCCACACCCGCTTCCCAAGATATCAAAATTATGAGTCAGCTCTCTTTCTCTAAGTGGAAGTCTTTCAAGAAATAACTAGTGAAAGCAGGTTCAGGATGTGTTCACTAACTAGAACTGGAGTAAATTTGACTAAACATGAAAATACAGATTATTAAAAATGTCCTCATGATATCTTGATTTTATGCATTGTTAATTTCCACTTTGATTAAGCTCTCTGCTTGGTTCTGTTTATATAATTTTAAAACATGATTAACTAAAGGAATCATAATAATTATTTCAGAACCATCTGCCCCTTTGTGTCTCAAGCAGTATAAAGTGGCATGCTTTAGCATTTTAGGTTATTTAATTTCTAGCTAATGAGACATTTTTACAACTAGGATAGATTTTATAGTACAGTTTATACTCAATACAAAACTACACATAATTAGGGAACATATTTTTCAATAATTTTTCAAAAATGTGAACATCCTGCGTAAAAGAAGATCAGATAAAGGCTTTATTAACCTTTTCTGGAGATACCTCATTAGGAAATAATGTAAGAATTTTTTTATGTAATGGCATTAAGCATTTATTCAATATTTACAACGAATTGTCAATTTGACTTACTACCTACAGGGAACATAGCAACGAATTACATGGTGGGAGTTGGGAGCCAGTAAAAATTAAGATTGTAAGAAATAAAGTACTCGCTCTCAAATAGCTTATTTTAGATCAGTGATTGAAATATCATCAAAATCCAGTGATACACTGTTTTATATATAAAGCTGATATGGCATGTGCTTTGCAATAGCCTTGCATTAGCAATCTATTCTTCAGTATCTTAGTGACTAGTAGTAGGGAAGTGTGAAACCACATTAAGGTAAAATAATGAGTCCTCCCACTAAAGTGTCCTGCTTTAAATGGTTCTTGAACCAGGTTAGGCTGAGTGGGAGGCAATAAGATAGGTAAGAAGTTTAATTCCCTAGAAATTCTGACCGATATAAGGGCTGTTTCACCTACGTTCCTTCTATTCTTCTTCCCTTCCTTCCCACCCCTTCTCCTTCCCTCATCTCCCTCCTCACACTCTGTCTTTATTTCCCTCCAATCATTGTCATTGAGTTATCCATGTTATACAGAAATGCGTGTAGCTACATCTACACGAGTCAATACAGAGGTGATCACTGTCAATATTTTGGGAAAATTGATGAATCATTCTTGGTCTGGGTTTCTTTATTTGTAGAATTGAAGGGATTGGATCATGCAACTTCTAAGACTTCTATCACTGCTGTGAATCTATGATTCTAAGTATTTACTGAGCTAGTCCTCTGCTAAACATTATGGCAATACAGAAATAGTAGTTTATTTTGTCTTTGCTCTCAAGGTGTGTACAATCTCATCACAATAGGAAGATGGACTTATCTTCATTATCATCATTAAGCTGTTAGGAAAAAAGTAAATCCAATGGTAACAAGTAAATTCTCATCTTGTTTTATTTTCTATGAGCTTTGGAAAGAGCTAGCCATTCATCTTTTCTGAAACACGTTTTTTATGGCTTCCAGGGTACTACAACCTTTGGTTTGCCTCCTACCTCACTGGCTGCTCCTTCCTAGTCTTTTTGCCAGCTCCTTTTCCGTGTGGAATGTTTTTGTTGGCTTGGCCTAGGTCTTCTTCTATCTTCATTTGCATATGATCTTAATGATACTCATGGCTTTAAATGTTATCTACAGACTCCCATGTATGTATTTTTTTGTCTAGAATTTTTGTTTGAGCTATTGACTTACATTTCATGCTACCTACTTGACCTCTCTGCTTGGGTGTCTCATAAAAGCTTCAAACTGAACCCATCTAAAACTGAATTCTTGATTTCTTTATTCTTTTTGTCATTTGGGCTCCTGTTTTTGTCTACACAGGCCACACTAAATAGAGCTTGAAGGAACTGAGGAATTCTGTCCGTGAAACAATTTATTAAAAACAGCTGCCATTTGTTGAATGTCTAGTATGTACCCATCTTCTACTGTGGATACCTCAATTAATCCTCACAATAGTTCTGGAAGCTAGATTATATTATTTCTTCTTATTATTTCACATTTCATAGAGAGACAAGAGGCAGAAAGAGTTAAGTTGCTCCTTCCTGCAAGTGACCCAGGGCCGTCTGGTTCCAAAGATCATGCTTTTTTTTGTGCCATATATGCAGCCTTTTGAGAAAAACTTTCTCCTTGTGGGATTTAGCTTTGTCTGTGCAGATGTGATTTTTAACTCTGTATTAAAGGCAAGGGTAGAGAAGAAAGAGTTATTACCTAGGTATGGCATTTGCAGATCTTAGTATCTTCGATTTAGGAAAAAATTGTAATGATGCCACTCAATATTCCACCTACCTCTGGTAAAAGGAAGATTAAAAGATTGGAAAATTTGACATGACTTTGATGTGTTAAATGCTAAATAGTGCTGCACAGGATGAAAATTCTTTGGAAGAAAACCACGAGAATAACTATTTTTGCAGGTGTTGTAGAGCAAAAATCTGTTCACTCAGTGATTCCACATTTTGGGGAAGAAACAATTTTTGATTTTTTTTTTTCAAGGAAGGAACATGAAATTGCCAGGAATATAAAGGTAATTATTTTGATCAAGTGTTGATGTTACTCTTCATGATGGCAAAATCAATTTGTATTTTATGGAATCATTTGTCAAAGAAGTTGGAAATATGGCACATTGGTAATTGCAACAAAAGCAATTACATTTGGTTTCTCAATTAAGAAAGAAAATGAGGATTACCCATTAACTAAAATTAAGAAGAGTCTCAATTCAAATATATATTTGTTTGCTCAATGAATACAAGGAGATATGACATTTAGGGAAACCCTTTGTAGTTTGGGTAAGAATGTCCAGAGTCTCTCAATGCTAAGTGAAGAAGAATGTCAACTTTATTGATGACTGGTGGTAGATTGAATCATGTGCTCCAACACAGGCATGTTCTTAATCTTAATCCACATTCCTATGGGTGTGAACCCATTGGAAAAAGTATCTCTCTAAGATATTCTTCTTCTTTTTTTTTTTTTTTAGGTACCGGGGCTGGGGATTGAACCTGAGACCGCGTATGTGGGAAGCTGGCACTCAGCCACTGAGCCACATTGGCTCCCCTGAGTTGGCTTTTCATTTGTTTGTTTGTTGGTTGTTTATTTGTTTTTTTTTTTAGGAGGCACAGGGAACCGAATCCCGGACCTTGCATGTGGGAAGCAGGTACTCAACTGCTTGAGCCACATCCGCTCCCCTAAGACGTTATTTTTAGTTAAGGTGCAGCCTAAGTGAATGAGAGTGGGTTTTAATCCACGTTACTGGAGACCTTATAAAGAGAAGAAGCCAGAAGCCAGAAGTTGGAAAAGGCTGCATAGGAAGAAGCCGGAAGTTGGAGGAAAGAGGAAAAGCAGAAGAAAGGAGAGGGCATTGCCATATGATAGGAGGCAGGTATACAAGCCAAGGAACCCCTGGCATTGCCGCAGCCAGCCCCAGAACACGCAGACTCCAGGAGAAAGTTAAGTCTTACTAATACCTTGGTTTTGGACTTCTGCTAGTGTCACAATCGTTAGCAATAAATTCCTGTTGTTAAGTAAAAACCAGTTTGTGCTATTTGTGAAAGCAGCCCAGCAAACTGAGAAAATAACCCATTCATTGCAGAGGAAAAAAAATAGGGTTTTCAAATTAAATCAAAATTACACATCTGTATTGAATCCGATGACAACTCAGGTCAAAACCTGACATCTCCAACAGCTTGATTCAGACCTTTTGTGAGGCCCTGCTAGCCTTTGAGATTTCCCTTGGTGTCTGAGTCGACACAGAGAAGGATTAAATATCCTGGGACTGTGTTGGGGAGTCTGCTCTCAAATGAGGTTCATTTCTATTAAAACCATGGATTAATTTCCATTAAGCATGTGAGATTTCTTTTAGAAACTTTCCTGTGTGGGCTGTAGCTCATTTTCATTACTGTGTTGTTTTTTTTCCATCACTTAGGACAATTCATTAGAAAATCCACCAAATGTATTTGAAGGTGCCAATTAATCTTTTGAGATGCAACAATTAATATGCAAATTATAACACATTAAGAGTCTCAGGAAGAATGAATTAAATAAGAAAAGATACAGTTCTTCAGAGATTAAAAAAAAAAAAGATATTGTTTTACCATCACAGATTTCAAAATCCATGTGATTTTTCTTCTAAAGTTCATTTTATTATCTCCTTGCCTAGAAGTACCAAAACAAATGAACATGCCTGTCTTAAATGCATTACATCATGATTCCAACAGGAGGATATTAAACATGATAGTCATATTGACAAAAGGCCTGAGGAGGCAAATACCTACATAAATATGAATTCAGAACAGAATAATTGCATCAAAAAGTAAATAATTATCATTGCCATTTCCTTTTCAGAAATGCACACAGGGAAATAGAGCACTAAGAGGTCATTTTGAGAACATTTCCAAGCAGCCAATAGCTTTACTCCTGCATCTAAATTCCGTGCTACAAATCAGCTTTTAAATACTTTTCCCTGATGCCTGGATAATGTAAGGGAGATACAAGTTTTATCAATAGAGCACCTTTAAAGTTAATACTGAGTGTTTTCACTATTCTAAGCTTAGCATGTCAGCCGAAACTCTGAGCATCCCTATGAAATAGACACTGTCATTAGCACCTCAGGAGAGGGACCAGAGGGCAAAATAGCAGGGCCAGCAGCTTCTGGGCCCAGGTATTTACACTAGAGACTGTGTTTCTAACCACTGCGCCAACTCTGAGAAAGTTGTCAGAAAACATCATTGGCAATTTTCTGAGGTACAGTGAGGTTAAGTATTAAGCTGTTAGAAAATTAAAGAGATGACATCGCTGTTGAGGTAACTATCATCACATTTATTCCTTGCTATTATTATTCCAACACGAGACTTTGGATGTATCATCTCATTATTTTACCTCATACTTTCTTAATAAGAGATAGGAAAAGAGCAAATTTGTCCTCATGTTGTAAATAGGACATATTGAGGTGGCTTTGCAGATAATTGATAGTGGATACTTGCAGGAAAATTGAGTTAATTATCAAAGTTCTTTTGGAAAACAGTTACTTTCTACAGAACTACCCAGTACCAAGATTCTCTTTCTTTCTGCATACCTACCATTAATATTGTTATTGCTATTATTATTATTTTTTTAATCATTGTCATCATCATCCTATCATCATCACCCTTGTCTTTTTCCCAAAAGTCAATTTTGGTGTATAGTATTAATTAATTCAATTAATAAGTGATTATTAAGCATTTATTCCATGCAAAGGACTACATTCAGTGCTTCATAATAATAATTTTAAAATGCTCCAACCTTCAGGAGCTTGAAGTTTAGTAGGGCCATAAATCATGCACACAATTATAATCCAAGGCCTTCTTACAGAAGTACTTTTAAAAAGTATAGAATTATATGGTAATTCATAGGTTGTTTCTAATTGAGGATGTGAGCTAGTTTGGAGGGAAATCTGAGAAGGATCGTTAAGAAAGGGGCTTTTGAATTGTATTTTATGGAAGCATAAGTTGTGCATGCATACGTGTGTATGTTTATACAAACATACTTATTATATAACAGCTTCACCAGATTTTCTCTTAAAGGTGGTATTAAAAAAAATACCTCAGCAGGCTAGATAGTCAGGACAGCACAGTGTGAATCACAGCTCTCCTGCTTACTCACTGTGCAAATCTTTGGCAAATTACCGTCGCTCTGTTTCCTTACCTTTAAAATGGGATGATGATAATACCCACCTCAGAGGGTTGCTATGAAGATTAACTAAATGAATATGGGTAAAGCAATCACAGCCATGCTTAGCACTACATTTATATTAGCTGCTAGGATTATCGTTTGATTGGGGGTGCCAAATTTGAATCAGCAGTGTTTTAGTTTGCCAAAGGGCTGCCAATGCAAAGTACCAGAAATGGGTTGGATTTTAAAAAGGGGATTTATTTGGGGTAAAAGCTTACAATTCCAAAGTCAGGAGGTGCTTTATCACCAAAGCCAGCTGCCACATGGTGAAGCGAGATGGAAACTGATCTCTACCGAGGTTTCTGCCTTTCCCTCCAGAATCTACCATCTCTTGGAGCTCAGCTTTGGGCAACCAGGCAATGGGCTTGACTTTTTTCTAGGCTTCCTCTATCAGTCTCGGCTGCTGGGCTTTCTTCCCAAGTTCAGCTGCAAGCTATCAGGCTCATGGGCCTTCCTGGGCCTCAGCTCTTCCTGGGCCTCAGCTCTTTGAGCCTCTTGGGGTCTTCTTTCTTTGCATCTCAGCTATGGGCAAAACTGGAGTCCTCTCACAGCACAGGCAGCTTCCTTTATCTGTGTCTGTGTGTATCTCTCTCTGTTAGCCCCAACCAGAGGGCAGAGACCCAAGCTGGCTCACGCCTCACTGACATAGTCCAATCAAAAGCCCCAAAGTAACTTATCAAGTAATCTAATCAAAAGACCCTCAACTGAATTTAATGCAATCAAAGGGCATCGCACCCATAAGAATAGATTAGTTTAAAAACATAACCTTTCTTTTTTTGGGACGCATAAAATAACATCAAACTTCCACAAGTGGTATGCCTTTAGGATGCACAGGTAGTCAAGCAGGAATAATTTTGTGTGTTTCATATATAGGAGGGAGGGCATTGAGAGCTAAAGAAATGACAAAGCACAGATAGGGAGAAACACAGGTTTGTTTAATGCAACACTTCCATTTTATTTAGTTAGCTAAAGGCTGCCAAGGCAATGTACCAGAAATGGGTTGGCTTTTACATTGGGGATTTATTAACTTACAAGCTTACAGTCCTGAGGCTGAGAAAAATGTCCAAATCAAGGCATCATCAGGAGATGCTTTCTCCCTGAGCTGCAGGTGTGGGTGATTAGGCACATGGCAGGGCAGAGCGGCAGCACCTGCTGGTCTCTTCCTTCTCCTCCAGGCTCTGTTGCAAATTATTATGTCTCATTTATTATAAGGCATATTTACAGGTCAAAAAGATAAAGGTTTTGAGGACTTATGAACATTAAGTGATTGCTGAGTTCTCTACTTCACTTTGCTTGAGAAGTCTTACCTGTTGATAAGGTGATAAGAGCAAATACATTGTCCCAAATATTGCCTACATGAAGCTGGATAAAGTACCAGAGACAAAACAGTGTGGAACCCACCAAAAAATAAGAACTCCTTTCAAGAAGATTAACAACAATTATTTTCTTCTGCCCCAAATGTTCATGTAGCAAAGAAGTCTTCTTATCCTTTGCCTTTCCGGAAAATAAAAACGTTTCTCACTGCTCTATGACAATATGACATCATTTATATATTAGAATTCCCCTTTTTCTTTAGCAGCTATCCATCACTCTGATTGCTCAGTACATTCAATATGGCTAGCCCAGGTGACACTGAAAATCCCTTGTTTCTGATCTTACTGTGTTCCCAAAGCTCTTGCTTTATTTTCATAAGGCTGCTTAGATTTTTATAGTAAAGAACCACCTGAAAATCTTGTCTAAATGCATTCAGATATGTGGTAATTGTTTTACTCCTTCTATTGAAATTTGCGAAACAGGAGAAACAGCTGGTGGCAGTTTATTGACTAACTGGAAACCTTGGGTATGGGAGATACTTGGAAAAGAACAGAAGGGGAAACCAGCATGAAATGAAAGAAGACAAGTATTCTCTCTGACAGTCGGATATAATATTTACCCATTTTCCATTGACTACTTCCTCTATGAAACTTCTGGCTCAGAAATAAAGGAAAATTAAATTTACCTCTTGCATGACATTCCACATTGATAAAAAATATCATTTGGTGTTCAATGTTTGTTTGTCGGTATGTTAGAATAGACTGGTGTTTTAAAATTTCAGAATCCTTCGTTTCGAATGACAGGCACTCAACTCAAAGAAAGAAATTTATTGACTCATTTAACTGGGAATTTCAAGAGTGGACTCAAGTAATGTTGTTTGAGCTCCAGCTCACTCTCTCAACCCTCCTTTCTTATGTGTCCTGGGTCTGTTTTCTGGCTGCCTTTCTCCCTGTGGCAGAAGACTTGGCCCTGGCAATCCCAGCCTTAAATCCTTAAGGCTTGAGATCTATGAGAAAACGAGAGCCCCTCAAATGCATGTATCAATTCTGAGGCAGGACCCTGATTGGTCTTGCTTATGCCCAAGGCCCTTTCCTGTGTGACAAAAGTTTTCTCAAACTTACATGTGTATTTACATTTCTTGATGACCTTGTTAAAATGCAGGTTCTGCTTAAGCCCACCATTACATTTGTTATATGAATGACAGACAGGGATCCATCTTGCCTAACATTGCTGGGTAAGGGAAAAAACAATCCCATGAAAACGGATAACTATAATCCAATCCTTGCACAGGTATATGGTCTCAAGTCATCCTATCCATGTGGTTACAAATGAAACAAAACAAACAAACAAGCAAACAAAAAAATCCTTTACATTGAGATATCAGTTAAAATGGTCCTGGGTGGGAAGCGGGTGTGGCTCAGTGGATAGAGCCCCCGTTTACCATATGAGAGGCCCCGGGTTCGCTTCCCGCCGCCTCCTTGTGAGGGCAGGCCGGCTTGCGCGGCGCCGTGGGCTGATGCGGCAAGACCTCACAGCAAAGGGGAGATAAGCAGACACAGAGAAGACACGCAGCGAATGGACACGGCAGCACAAGCAGCAAGGGGGGGATAAATAAAATAAATAAATCTTAAAAAAAA
>JAQZBX010031438.1:12707-26427 GCA_029593785.1 Cabassous unicinctus | reverse complement strand
TTTTTTTTTTTTTTTTTTTTTGAGGTACCAGGGAAGGAGGTACTCAACTACTGAGCTACACCCGCTTCCCAGGAGATTTTTTTTTTATTACTAGTAGAGACTGAATCAGTAATTGGTTTGTTGATCTTCTATTTTTTCTTGAGCCAATAAAGGTAGTTTTTGTGTTTCTAAGAATTTGTCAATTTCATCTAGGTTTTCTAATTTATTGGCATATAGTTGTTCATAGTATCTACATATAATCCTTTTTATTTCAGCGGGGTTGGTAGCAATGCCCTCTTAAGTTCTGATTTTCATTATTTGGATCCTCTCCCTTTTCTTTGTCAGTTTAGCTACAGGTTTGTCGATTTTATTGCTCTTTTCAGAGAACCAACTTTTGTTTTTGTTGAGTTGCTCTTTTTCAGGTTTTGTTTTCTGTTTCATTTATCTCCGTTCTAATCTTTATTTCCCGCCCCCCTCCTGGTTGCCTTGGGTTTAGTTTGCTTTTCTTTTTCTAGTTCTTCCAGTTTTCAGGTTAGGTCTGTGATATCTTTCTTTTTTAATGTGAGCATTTAGAACTATAAATTTCCCTCTCAGCACTGCCTTTGCTGCATCCCATAAGTTTTGGTATGTTGTATTTTCATTTTCATTTGCCTCAAGGTTATTTCCTAATTTTGCTTCTGATTTCTTCTTTAAACCCATTAGTTATTTAAGAGTGTGTTGTTTAATTTCCACATATTTGTGAGTTTTCCCTTTCTTTCTCTGTTGTTGACTTCTAGCTTCATTTTGTTGTGGTTAGAGATTGTATATTGATTGATTTTAGTATTTTTGAAGTTATTGAAACTTGTTTTGTGACCTAACTTATGGTATATCCTGGAGAATGATCTATGTGTACTCAAGAAGGATGTGCATTCTATTTTCACTGGATGCAGTGTTCTATATATGTCTGTTAGGTCTCATTGGTTTTGTGTATCATTCAAGTCCTGTACTTCCTTACTGATTTTCTGACTAGATGTTCTATCCATTAGTGAGGGTGGTATATTAGTCTCCTACTGTTCATGTGGAACCATCAATCTCCCTTTGACTCTGTCAGTATTTCCTTCATATATTTTGGGGGCTCTGCTGTTAGGTGCATATATATTTATAATTGTTATGTCTTCCTATTGAATTGTCCCCTTTATCAACATGTAATGACCATCTTTGTCCCTTGTAACTGTTTTTGACTTAAAGTGTATTTTATTAGTATAGCCACCCCAGCTCTTTTGATTACTGCTTTCATGGTTACATTTTTTTCCATCCTTTCACTATCAACCTGCTTGTATCTTTGAATTTAATGTGAGTCTTTTGCAGACAGCATATAGGGTCATGGTTTGTTGGTTTGTTTTTTCCATTCTGTCAATCTCTGCCTTTTGATTGGAGAGTTTAGTCCATTTACATTTAAAGTTATTACTGATAATACAGGACTTTCTTCTGCCATTTTGCTCTTTAGCCTCTGTAAGTCTTAAACCTTTTGTTTTCCTCAATTCTTCCATAAGTTCCTACTTTTATATTTATTTGATATTGTGTGTGTGTGTGTGTGTGTGTGTGTGTGTGTGTATTGTACCATATCGAGTGACTTCTTATTTCTATCTGGATATATTTTTCATTTATTTTTCTGTGGTTACCATGGGGTTAAACTTTAACATCCTAAATATAAAATGATCATGTTTGGCTTGATACTAACTTAGCTTCAATAGCATGCACATATACTTTTCCTATAACCTTCTGTCCCTCCACATTTTTATAGTATTTGTTACCACTTTTATCTTTGTACATTGTATGCTCAACGACCTAGATTTATCATTGTTTTATGCGTTTGCATTTTAGTACCTGTAGGAAGTAAAAAGTGGAGTTACATACCAAACATTACAATAATACTTGCATTTATAGTTACCCAAATGCTCACCTTTTACCACAGGTCTTTATTTCTTTATGCTGTTTTGATCTGGTGTCTTTTCCTTAGCTCCCAGATCTAGTGGTGATGAACTCCCTCAGCTTCTGTTTATCTGAGAATGTCTTAATCTCGCCTTCATTTTTGACAAAGTCTCACCAGATATAAAATTCTTTGCTGGCAGGTTTTTTCCTTCAGCAACCCACTGCCCTCTTGACTCCGCGATTTCTGATGAGAAATTGGCAGTCAACCTTTTTGGGAGTCCTTTGTACATAACACATTGCTTTTCTCTTGTAGCTTTCAGAACTCTCCTTGTCTTTTGTGTTTGATAGTGTTATCAATATATGATGGGGTGTATTTTCCTCATGTTTATTCTGTTTAATGTACTCTGAGTTTCTTGGATGTGTGTGTTCACTTCTTTTCCTAAGTTTGGGAAGTTCTCTGTCATTATTTCTTCAACTATTCCTCTGTCCCTTTCCCTCTCTCTTCTCCTTCTGGGATTCCTATAATGCATATGTTGGTGTGCTTGATGGTGTCCCATAGCTGTTTTAGGCTGTTTTTTGCTTTTAATATTGCTTTCTTTCTCTTCCTCAGCCTGACTTATTTCAAGTGTCTTGTCTTTGAGTTCACTGATTGTTTCTTCAGCTAGCTCCATTCAGCTCTTGAAACCCTCCTGGGCATTTTTCATTTCCGTTATTGTGGTCTTCAACTCCAGTAGTTATGTTTGGTTCCTTTTTAAATTTTCTATCTCTATTAAGACTCTCATACTGCTCATTCCTTGTTTTCCAAGTATCCTTTAATTCTGTGTTTCCTTCATCTCCTTAAGCATTTTTAAGGTAATTTTTTTAAGGCTTTGTTTAGTATGTCCACATTCTCATTGTCTTCATTGGTGTTTTCTGCATTTTTATCCTTTTCCTTTGGAAGGCCATTTCCTCCTTCTTTGTCTTGTTCTCTTTTGTTGCACAATGTACATTTAATATTTTTAAATGGTAACTCTGGGATTTACTCCCTGGAATATCTGTTTCCTGGTTTTGTAACTAGCTGGTATTAAGACAAATTTTCTTGAGCTTTAGCCCTCCTTTCAGGAACTCCTGCCCAAGGCAAATGGAGAGTGCAGGGTTTTCCCTGCCTTACTAGGACTCTGTCCTGTCCTGGGCTTTTGCTTGCTGGTTGTTTTAGAATTCCCATTTACAGGAGTTTGGTGGTTCTGTTTCCCAGGGAACAAACCTCCCTCTTCTGGGTATCTGTTGATCTATGACCACTGACCTTTGTCCCAGACTGTCTGCCGCTCTAGTTTTTTTTTTTTTTTTTTTAACATTCCTTTAGTTGTCCCGTGCAGCTTCTACCTAGAGGACAAATTCTGGTATAAGGGTCTTTCCCAGCCAAAACAGGACCAGGGACCCACAATGGGGGCACAGACTGGCTCCAAAGTGCCCTGTGGAGTGGGTCAGGGAGGGTGCCAAAACTTCTCTGACAGCTCCCCAATGCTGAGTTTCCTGGCCTGCCCAGCAAATGCAACCCTTTAGCTATCTTTCTCCTGCAGTCCTGAGGGAGCCCGGTATCTTTAAATCTGCACCACCTCTGTCCCTGTCCAGGGAGGGTTGAAACAAGAACCACCCCCAGAGCTGGGACCCAGCAATCCAAAATCACTAATTAAAAGCCATTATCCCTGTCCTTGGGAAAGAGGATGTTTTTGTCCTTTCTGTTAGCAGCAACTAGCCAGGGACTGGACCCCACAGCTGCCTCTCGCAAGAGTGGGGGTTGGCAGCGGTAGCCACCTGCACAGTGAGAGCAATTTACTGTTCTTTTCCATAATTTATCAGCCTCCTCCTCCAGCTTTTCCCTAGATGCTGTACAGTGTTCTTCTGGCCTCTGGAGTTTCAAATAGTTTCAGACAGTTCTGGCCTGTTTAATAGTTAATTTGGTGGAGGCACTGAGTCCTGGAGCTCCCTACAATGCCAAATTCCCCAGAAGTCCCCCCCCCTTATCTATTCTTAGAACCTATTTTCTTTCATCAATGTGTGAGTGAATATCAAAGTGTGGCCCCCAGACCAACAGTATCACCATTTGGTAACTTGTTTAAAATGCAACATCTTGAGCCCCACTCCATCCACAAAATCAGAAATTCCTAGGAGAAGGGTCCAGCAATCTGTGTTTTAACTAGCCTGTTTTTAACCAGGTGATTCTAACATGAAAATTTAAGAGCCCCCTGATTTAGATCATCAGGTCAATTGAATCTTAATTTTACCAAAACAAAATTCTTCCAGTGTGTTTCAAAATATGTGAAATATCAAAGTTGAGATTTAATGATGTTCCTTATAATTGCAGGATTTACTTCAAATGCAATATGAAGGAGTAGCTGTAATGAAAATGTTTGATAAGGTTAAGGTGAATGTAAACCTTCTCATATACCTGCTGAACAAGAAATTCTATGGAAAATGAAGTGCCTGAAGGAATTTCATGGATTCTGTCTGTATCACCTGAATTGAGAAATGCATTTGTTTAGTATTTTTGTTTTAAACATGATTGAAATCACTGCTTATAAATGTGTGATTTTTTTTAAAGACCAAAACTGTTCTGAAGAATGTACCCATGTGCCTTTTTGATAATTTGATACTACAATAGAATGATATACAAAATGAATTTTAATATAAACACTTCCACATTGTATTGTGGTATAGGTACTCTGATTTAAAACTTTAGCCATTCTGTGATCTATTTTGCTTTTAAAGTAGCAAGAAAATAAATATAGCTGACTAGGGACGAATGTGTAAACCTATTTTCCTATGAAAAATTTTTTAATGTCCCACTTGAATAATGTAGTTCTTCATAGATTTTTTTAATCTGTGGAGAAATGGAAACTTATTTGTAATAAGTACTTTAGACAGTTACTTAGTTCTAAGCCCTGTCTTCTGGAAGTTGTCAGTTTTAAAGAGAACTTTTGTGCAATTCAAAATGAAGTTTTTATAAGTAATTGAAAGTGACAATATAATACTTTCTGTATAAAAGTATATATTTTATGTGATTTATTCCTACCAAATGCAAGTGCACTACTGCGTCGTGTAAGGACTCTTGTAGCGAGAGCCTTTAAGTGACCAAGGAACGGTGTGGACAGCCATCATAGGCTGCTGCCTCCATCCCTCACAATTCATTTGAATACTTCAATTGTGCCTCTCAATTTTTTTGTAATGCAATAAAATTAGTATCTAGATGGTTTTTAAATGTATTTGTTGGAAATTGTTTTATGTAAAATAAATGTTACTTAATTACATTAATTTGGCTTCTAAGTTTTCTTAATCCAAACCACGTAGTACATAAGAGAAAATTCTTAGTAGGGCTTATCGGGAAAACAAAATAATGCAACTATAGCTTTGTACTAGTTAAAGTACAGAGTATCAAAGAGATCCAAAACCCTTGGATGAAACAAGATAGAAGTTTGTCTTTCTCAAGCTCAGCTCAAAAGTAAGGTAACAGGTCCATGAGATCATCCAAGGATCCAGGCTGGCCAGTTTGGTTCTGTACTTGACACTGATTCCCAGCCAGCAAGAAGTGAAAGGAGGTCCAAGGCAGTTTTGTTTTAAGTTACACATGTCATTTCTGCTAATATCCTATTGGCCATAATTTACACGGTCCAATTAGCTGCAAGAGAGCCTGGGAAGCAATCCCTAACAAGGCAGCCATGTGCCCAATTAAAACTCAGAGTAGAGGAGGAGGTGATCCCTTTTTTTTTTAAATTTTTAAAGAAGCTTTAAATTTCATGTTACGTAAAAAATATTAGGGATTCCCATATGCCCCCCTCCCTTCCCCTTCCATGCTTTCCCACATTAACAACATCCTTCAGAATTAGTGTGGTACATTTGTTACAATTGGTGAACCCATATTGAAGTATTGCTATTAACCATGGACTACAGTTTACATTATAGTTTACACTTTGCCCCGCACAATTTTGTAGGTTATGACAAAATATACAATGGCCTGTAACCATCACTGCAATGTCATGCAGAACAAATCCAATGTCCCGAAAATGCCCCCATATTGCACCTACTCTTTCCTCTCCCATCCCTCAGAACCTCTGGTGGCCACTGCCTTTACATCAATGAGTTCTTCCATTGCTAGAATAATAAGTCTACTTTAGTCCATTGTTCATTCCCCAATCTTGGGGATTTGGGAATGGTGATGCCCACTTTGCTTCTAATTGAGAGGGGGCTTAGATCCCATGGGGCAGATGGGTGGAGCTATCTTGCTTGCAGTTGCTGACACTGTTTGTTGGGATGGGCGTTGTCCATCATCTCTTTGTTAGTTGTCCTGGATGAGTCCAATGAACTGGAGAGCAGGCATTTGCTGAAATTCAGGGCTCAACTGGCACATGGACAGACCAAAGATTTAAGTCTCTGGGACATATTTCTCAAGTATAGTGCTAATTATGGGTTCACATAAAAGGGGCAGAAGAGCCCTGTGTAGAGAAACTATAAATGAGTCTAAGTCTGTTATACTGGAAGGAAGAAAGGGACAATGATTCCTGGGGACAGTTTAACAATCAACACCACAATAGTAATGCAGAATCTCTGGATGGAATCCCCCTGACACTTTGTATTCCATTCCTTCACTCAACAGGCTGTATTTTCCTCAGAGATTGCAAAATATTGAGAAATTGGATTACCTTCTGCTCCTTTGGTACAAATGAACTTTAGGAGTATGACCAACAGAATTTTGAAAATTCAAATTTTTAAAAGAAGGCAGTACTTTAGTGATTTTTTTTTTCAGGCTTATATTTTTGACAGGTAAATAATACATAATGTTGCTTATTATTTCAACTATTTGTGTGCTTTTAATGTATTAGCCTTAATACAGATTTCTGTAAAAAGATATCAAATATCCAGGTAAGTGTTACCTTGAGAATATATATCCCTCTCCCTTACAGATAATATTAGAAGTGGGGAAAAGGAGCTAGGGACAGTAGAAGGTGGGTTAGAGCTCCTTCATGCTCCAGAGAAGGCTTTTAGTGGAAACATATAAAAGGAGCCAAAACTACTGAGCAGTACTAGCATGCAAAAAACAGTATCTCTGAAAAGGGATTGTTTTAACTAACTTGAACTCTGAATGATATGCTTTAATGTTATTTACAAGATTAAAGATTTTTGAGGGAGTCCCAAAGATTTTTGAATCATGCCAGAACACTCAAGGAAAGTGGTGAACCTTTTCTCTCTGGCCCACAAAATGAGATTATTATTGAAGATGTCACTGATCGCTATTTGTCTGAGATCTTTAAGGGTTGTGGATGAGAGGAAGAAGGGGAAGAAACAAGTGTTAAGGAAAAGGAACAAGAACAAGAACAAGAAGCCAGTGGGGGCACGGGTGTAGCAGACCTCAGTTTGTCGAGAAAGTTGAGGCAAATTCCCGTGCCACTCCCAGAATGATTAAGCCATCCCTCAAACCAGGGCACAGTCATTCCTTACAACCCTGAGACACTGGGGACACCTGTTCAGCTCCTCCCCAGGGCTCATTGCTTTTCTTTCTCTAGGTGGGAAAAAAAAAAAACTTTTGCTTTTAAAACACTGAGCAACTGGAGCTATAACTTGAATTTTGCATAGCTAATATTGTATTTTAAAGGTTCAATTGCGTTTCTACTGTCACAAAAGCGTTCCTTGGTCTGAACGGTTGAGAGGACCCATGCTCCCCTGAACTCCACTTTGACACCTAGAACTTAAAAAGGCAAAAAGTTCTTACATAGCACTGTACTCTCAAAGGGTCTATGCTAGTGGTCTCTGAAGGAGTAAAAACCTGTGCGTACTTTAATATTCTGGAAGTTTGTGGTGAGAAGAACATCCTCAGCATGATCCTTGTCTGACATGACACATCTTCCTGCATCATTTAAGAAACAGAACTACAGTGTGTGTGGATAGGCACTAATTATGCCTTCATGCTGTTTTGACGGTGGTTAAGTAGGGATTTGTGGTACTCCTCAAACATTCCAAGAGGCAAACCACAGAACTTTGAAAGGTGAAAACTGCATCTCGAAAGATTCTGGTGAGCAGTGGATAGTCTCGCTGTTAGTTAGCTTTTTGAAAAATGTATCACCTCTGTCACTGAAACCAGGACTTAGTAACAGGTTAAGGTGAAAGCAACACAGGACAGTGGGTGGCAGAGTCTGGTGTATTTTTTTAGTGTGTGGAGGTGGAGGTCGGGCGTTGCAGGGGACACAGACCTCCTCCACCCCCACAGCCCCTCAGGGGTCCAGTATTATTTTAGGTTTGCACTTGTATGAATGGGGCATTTACTGATTATCTCAGTCTAAAAAGAACTGTCCTCTCAGTCTCCAAATAGAATAGCTCACACGTATTTATGAAATTGCTTTACTGATGTTATCCTTAGATTATAGACTCTCTTAGCTAGAGTACACTGGATGAGAAATAAATAGGAGGACTAAAAGATAACGAGTTCACCTTATTTATCTGCAACAAAGATGTTTTTAATGTTTTTAACATTGAATTTGATCTTTGTTTAGCAATGCCAACCGTAAGGATAGGCTACCATTCTATCCATGGTAAAAAGGGTGGAAATACAGTTGTTGATCCATTATAAGATTAACTTTACCTCTAAATTCAAAATACCAATACAGGTTTGAAACAACAAAAGGCGAAAGCAGGTCTCCTGTTAGTTAGCTCAGGCCTTAATTACAACCTGTTTGCTTGAAAAACAAATACAGAAATATCTGCCCAGAATCTGGAGGATCTCACACCTGCTTTGAATACAGCTTGATTTCATCTCATCTGAGCTCTGGTATCACATTCATTTCTGACAGGAAATTACTAAGCAAGTTCTTAAAATATACTGTTGTCTCTGTAGGGTTTCAAGTAGAGGTGTGGTAACCAGAATGCCTGAGCTAGGTAGATCACATAACGGGTTTAAAATAAACTGCTTTCCGATCATCTTGGGATTAAAACTTTGACCATTTTTGTTTGTTTGAAAGCCCTACTGAATACCACAAACACAGTGGTAGGCTAGCTAATGACTCATGCTATTTAGTGCCAGGCAAGTTGAAACAAAAAATGGAAACCAGGAACCAATATCAAGCAGTTCCAATATGAATGATGCTGCAAGGTTAGGTTTTCCTTTCTAAGGAATACTGACATGTTTATCATCTCTGGTTGTGTAGATTATCTATTCTGGGGAACCTATACCCATTTGTTGCAAAACTGACAAGAGTTTTGGCATGGGCTATATGGAAAAATGAAGTAGAACTATTTTTCTGAGCTTTTTCATTAAGCACCAAAGAGCACACAAACATTACAGGCACTTTGTAGAGTAGCAGGATTAAGAGTAAACATTTTTACAAACAGACCATAACACAAAATCAGAAATCAATCACAAAAAGCCACTCAAACTTGAAAATTCATAGTTTGAAAAGGATATAATGAAATGGACAAAAATATCTACACCTGAATTGCATAAATGTACATATCAAAACTTGCAAAATGGAGCTGAAGTAGTCCTTTGAGGGAGAATGGGCGAAACCGTAAACTAAACAATCAGATTCAACAGTTAAGAGAATAAAGAGTAAATTCTGGGAAGCGGGTGTGGCTCAGTGGATGGAGCCCCTGTTTACCATATGGGAGGCCCGGGTTCGCGTCCCGAGGCCTCCTTGTGAGGGCACGCCAGCCTGAGCAGTTCGGTGGGCTGATGCAGCAACCTCACAGGCAGGAAGTGGGTGTGGCGCAATGGATAGAGCACCCGTTTACCATATGAGAGGCCCCGGGTTCGCTTCCTGGCCCCTCCTTGTGAGGGCAGGCCGGCTCCCAAGGCGCCTTGGGCTGATGTGGCGAGACCTCACACCAAGGGGGAGATAGGCGGACACAGAGAAGACGCGCAGCGAATGGACACAGCAGCGTGGGCAGCAAGGGGGGGATAAATAAATAAAATAAAATAAAAATTAAAAAAAAAAAAAAAGTAAATTCAATATACCCAGAAGAATTGAAAGCAGGGACACGAACAGATATATGCACACCAATGTTCATAGCAGCATTATTCACTATTGCCAAAAGTTGGAAACAACTCAAATGTCCATCAACAGATGAATGGATAAACAAATTGTGGTATACACATACAATGGAATATTACTCAGCTGCAAAAAGGAATACAGTATTAACACACGGGATAACATGAATGAATCTTGAAGACTTTATATTGAGTGAGGAAAGCCAGGCACTGAAGGTCAAATATTACATGACCTCACTGATATGACTTAAGCAAATTGAGCAGGCTCACAGAGCTAGAGTCTGGAAGATAGGTTTACAGGAGACAGGGAGAAGTAGATTGTGAGTCATTGCCCATATGAGCAAAATTTATGATAAGGTGGAAGGGTGTAGTTGTGCGGTGGATGGACATGACAGTGGTGCATTGATGCTATTGGGCTGAGAGGTGCTGGTCTGTGAGGGGTGTAGGGTGGGGAGGGTGGGTTAGACTGCCCATGGAACTAAGGTGAGGGTTGGGGGAGGGAGCAGGTGAACTCTGAGGATTTGCACATATGTAGTTGAAACTACAATGCTGGGAATGTTCTTTTGGCAAATATGGCAGGGGTGGGTTACTGGTTTAAGGTATTGGAAGTGGGGGGCATGCAGGACAGGTCATACCTGGGGCAGGCTTCCAGGGAGTGTGTAGTGTTCATCTTGTCAAAGTGTGTTGCATCAGGGGATGGAGACTCACATAATGAGTGGGAAGGTGTGGACTCCCATCCTGGGGAGTCCTGCTATGATCTCAAATAGAGGGGTGGGAGTCTCTTGAGAGCATAGGCAGTGCCTAATAGGGGAGGACAGGCCAGTATGTTAAGCCCTCAATGTTGTTGCAAGTAACTGAATCTGGTTCTTTAATGAGTCAATCTTGGTAGCTACCGTGGGTCCCAAGGGGAGAGGGAGAGAGGAATAGAATGGATGGAACACAGGACATTTTTGGGGCGATGGAACTGTTCTACATGATCCTGCAAGGATGGATACAGACCACATTAAACTTCATCAAAATCTATAAAAGTATACAGTCCAAAATGTAAACCACAATGTAAATTGTTGACCATGGTTAGTAGCAATGTTTCAATATTTGTACATCAATTGTAACAAATGTACCATCCACATGTAAAATGTTATTAACAGTGGAAAGAGGGAAGGGAGAGGGCACTGGGTATATGGGAATCACCTATATTCTGTATGTGACTTTTCTGTAATCTAAAGCTTCTTTGAAGACAAAATGAAAAAAATAAGACATTGGGCAAATAAATGGGAGCAAATATCACTGTACATACAAGACAACAATCTTACAGTGATGAAAAACATATTAAAAAATTTTTTTTATTTTTTATTTTTATATTAAAACTTTTTTTAAAAGTTTTTCATATTTGATTTGTTATTTTTAAAACTATCATTATATCATTCTCCTATTAATTGTATTTGGTTATTTTGTTGGCTTCAATTTTGAAGAAGTTTTGGAACACAGAAGGGTTACAACTGTGGCAGGAGGATCATTGGTGTGAGGTGTCAGAGATGGGGGATGCATGGGAGGAGGTTCACCTGGGGCATACCTATAAGACATATGAATGTGTTCAGGTGTTCATGGAGCATTGTCCCAGTGGGTGGAGATCCACACAATAACCAAAGAAATATCAAATTCCCATCCTGGAGAGCTATGCCACATTCTCTAATGGGACAGCAAGAATCCCCTGAGTACAGGGGCAGAGACTACTGAAGGAGGTTGGACCATCGACGGGCCCTTGATTGTGATGACTGTACTTATGAATCTTTACTTTTGAAATTGAAACTTAGCATAGTATTATAGGGTGCCTAAGCATTACCTCCTGAGACCCTCCTTGTTGCTCAAACGTGGCCTCTCTCTAAGCCAAAATTCAGCATATATATGCATTACCTTCTCCCCAGCATGGGACATGTCTCCCAGGGATAAGCCTCCCTGGCACCAAGGGATTACTACCAAGATCCAACTAGCCATGCAGCTGGAAAAAGACCTTGACCAAAAGGGGGAAAGGATAAAGACAAATGAATATGGCTAAGAGACTTCAAAGTGAGTCAGGAGGTCATTTCAGAGGTTACACTTATTCATGTCTCAGTAGGAACTCATTGACTGCCAAAGTACATATTACCTCAAATAGCAGGACTCCTGAGGGCTCTGGAGACATCCAGACACTATAGGCAGGACAGACAGCTCAGGAGTTTGGCGCCTTGCCCGTGGGCCCTGCTTTGGAATTTGCGCTCCCCAGTGTGATAGAGTTGGACTCAGTTGTGTTTTCCCTACACATAGCTCTTCTGCCCCTCTATTTGAACCTATAGTTAGTACTAGAGTTGATAGTTGTATGTCCAAGAGACTTAAATCTTTGGGCTGTCCATGTGCCAGTTGGTTCCTGAATCTCAACAGACTTGCAACACCTACTCTCCAGTTCATTGGATTCATCCAGGACAACTAACAAGGAGATGATGACTGACAACCATCTCAAGGAACAGAAAGAGTCCACAACTGCAAGCAAAAAAGTCCCATCCATCTGCCCCATGGGATCTAAGACCCCTCTCAATTAAAGGTGGCTTGGGCATCACCATCACAGAATCCTCAGGATTGGGGAATGGATGATGGGCTAGAGAAGACTTACAGTTGTTCTCCTGTAGACTTGTTGTGATCCTAGCAATGAAAGAACTTTTATCATGGATGTGAAAGCAGTGGCCACTGGAGGTTCTGAGAGAAGGGAGAGGGAAAAATAGGTGTAATTTAAGGGCATTTTTGGGACTTGGGCATTTTCCTGAATGACATTGCACTAACAGATACAGGCTGTGATGGCTAGGCTAAAGTGTCAACTAGGCCAGGTAATTCTGCCCAGCTTTTGGTCAAGCAAGCACTGGGCTAAGTGTAATATAAGGACATATGTGGGCTTTAGTCATCAGTGAGTTTACTGTATAGATGGCTGATTACATCTGTCATCAACCTGGGAGATTGCTGTCAGCAATGAGTGGCGGTTTATCTAATCAGTTGAATGCCTTAAAAGGGGAAGTGATTCCAGCAGCCAGGGAGAATGTCCCAGCTCATCTTTGGAAAGCCAACGTCTCCCAGAAACTCATCAAGGGCCTTCATTGGACTTTCACTGGAGGCCCTGGTTTGTAGCCTCCCTGCAGAACCTAGACTTGTGCATCCCCGCGGTCACATGAAAGACTCTTATAAATCTCATACTATTTACAGATATCTCCTGTTGATTCTGTTTTCCAAAAGAACCCTGACTAATACATAGGCCATTGTATATCTTGTAATAAGTTGCAAAAATGTGTGGGAGAGAGTGTAAACTACAATGTAAACTATAATCATCACTTAGTAGCAATGCTCCAAGATGGGTTCATCAATCGTGGCAAATGTACCACACTAATGAAGTATGTTGTTTATGTGAAAAAATGTGGGAGGGCTAGGGAGCGGGGTATATGGGAATCCCCTCTGTATTTTTTTGTAACATTTAAGTAATCTAAGTTTCCTTAAAAAATAAAAATAAAGTATATTAAAACAGTAAATTCAAATAAAATATTAAGAAAGAAAAAAACCTGTTCAAAAAAATTAATGACATTAAAAATAAATGACAAAACTGGGAGCAGATGTGGCTTAAGCAGTTGAGCATCTGCTTCCCACATGGGAGCTCCCAGGTTTGGTTCCCTGTGAGTCAGGAACAAAAAAAAAACAAGCAAATGAGAAAGCCAACTCAGGGAGCCCATGTGGCTCAGTGGTGGAGCAACAGCTTTCCACATGAGGTCCTGGGTTCAATCCCCAGCCCTAGTACCTCAAAAA
>JAQZBX010031438.1:0-12607 GCA_029593785.1 Cabassous unicinctus | reverse complement strand
ATATCAAACAGGTAAGTTAGAAAATTGCAAGTTGCAGAAGTATCCCTACAGTATAATACTCTTTGTATAAATATTTAAAACATACAAAGCAATACTAAACATTTGTGTATACAAATGTACTAAAAGAATAAAAACAGGGATGAGAAGGTTACTCTTCTGGACAAGAATGAGATCACAGAGGGGTAACTAAGGGTTAAAAATTAACAAATGATTATGAGTACTGAATCATTACATAGATGCCTTTTTACTTTTCAGTATATTATAAAATAGTCAAAAGTTAATCTTTGAAATGACTGAAACTGGCTAGACCAACCTCACCCTTTGTATATGGTTATTTCTAACTAGGACCTGCTATTGTGATGATTATTCCAAACTGATCTTATCTTTGTATATGGTCATTTCTATTGAAATGGGAACCACTTCGCCTTCCCATTTGAAATCCACAAAAATCCTAAAATCCTCAAACTTTTAGGCCCTTACAGACTTTTAGGCTGAGACAGACTTTTAGGCCCTTAGTCCAGCTGAGTTTCTTGCTATGCTCTAGGAAATAAAACTCTTTGTTTCTTTGAAACCTGGGTTTCTCAGGAATTGGTCTTTGAAGTGCATTAGGCAAGAACCTGCTTTTGCTCAGTATCAGAAGGGTACAATAAAAGGCTTAAATAGTATATGTGTGTATACATATACATATATATATGTACTTGGCTCATGCTGGGTGGTTGCTTCATGGGTGTTATGTTAGACTCTGTATTTTTCTATATGCTTGAAATCTTCTGTAATTTAAAGGAAGGGACACAAACTATATGGAATCCTGTCCAGTCCTTTGTTCCTCTCAAAACAGAGGTTTGCAAAATATGCTCTTTCTTCATCCTTGAGAGCCATCAGCCTCATCTGGGAGCTTGTTAAAAATGCAAATTCTCAGACCACACCCCAGACCTACTGGATCAAACACTGGAGGGGGAGCCCAGCTCTCTGGCTTAACAACAGGTGATTCTGATCCATGGTAAAGTTTAACAAAATATTTAAAATGCTGAAAGGAAACAATTGTCAAACATGAATTTTATATCTGGCAAAACTTTCTTTCAGAAATGAGGGGGAGATTAAGACATTCCCAGATAAATAAAAAGTGAGGGAATTTGCCACCACTGGACCTGCCCTAGAAGCAATGCTAAAGGAAGTTCTTCAGAGTGATAGTAAAAGACACTATCTTTTTGATGACTAGACAGTACATCAAAGCAGCATAAAGTAATAAAGACCTCTGGTATACGGGAAGCGGGTGTGGCTCAGTGGATAGAGCCCCCGTTTACCATATGGGAGGCCCGGGTTCGCGTCCCGAGGCCTCCTTGTGAGGGCAGGCCGGCTCGCTCCGGCGCCGTGGGCTGATGCGGCAAGACCTCACAGCAAGGGGGAGATAAGCAGACACAGAGAAGACACGCAGCGAATGGACACAGCAGCACAAGCAGCAAGGGGGGGATAAATAAATAAAAAATAAATAAATCTTTAAAAAAAAAAAAAGACCTCTGGTATAAGTAACCATATGGGTAATTATAAATGACAGTACTATTGTATTGTTTGTTATGTAACTCTACTTCTTGCTTGGTACAGGTGCTAAAATGCAAATGCTGAAAGAAAACAATTGCATAAAAAGTATAATAAATCGATCATTTTGGAAATACAATGTACACATGTAAAATTTCTAATAAGTACAAAAATAAGGTAGGGAGATGGAGGGGTATAGGGGGACAGTGGATGTGTATGCTATTGAAGACAAGTTGTTATCAAATCAAATACAATTGTTATAGATTTAGGATGTTAAATTTTAACCCTGTGTAGCCAAAAAGAATATACATGAAAAATACATTTAGAAAAGAAATGAGAAGGGATTCAAAATGGTACAATACAAAAAGCAAAATAAATACAGAAGGAGGCACTAACAGAAGATTTGAGGTCAAAAAAGATATAAAGACTTACAAACACTAAATGGCAAAACAAAGTCCTGCATTATCAGTAGTTATTTTAAATGTAAATGGATTAAATTTCCCAGTCAAAAGGCAATATGTATTTAAAAACAAGCGTGGGTCAACTATATGCTGTTTTCAAGAGACTCACCTTAAATTCAAAAACATAAGTAGGGTGAAACTGAATGGATGGAAAAATAACACCATGTGTTTTAGTTTCCTAGGCTGTTTAAGCAACTACCATGAAATGGTTTGGCTTAAACAATGGGAATTTATTAGCTTTTGGTTTTGAGGCCAGGAAAATGTCCAAATCATGGCATTATCAAGACGATGCTTTCTCCCCAAGACTGTGGGAGAAAGTCTGGGGCTGGCTGCTGGCAACCCTTGGTCCTCAGGTTGTCACATGGTAAGGCCTATGGCAGTGTCTCCTGGTATTTTTCTTTTCCAAGTTCTGTTTCTTGCTTCCTGTGGCTTTCTCTCTGTGTCCGGATTTCATTCTCTTATAAAAGAATCCAGCAAGAGGATTAAGACCCATGCCAGTTAAGGGGGGACACATCTTAACTGAAGTAACATCATCAAAAGGTTCTAGTTACAATAGGCTCATACCCACATGAATGGATTAAATTTAAGAACATGATTTTCTGGGGTACATACAGCTTCAAACCAACATACCATCCAAGCGGTGATAAAAAGATAGCCAGGATAGCTATACAAATATCAGAAAAAAATAGACTTCAAGAAAAACTCTGTCAAAAGGGACAAAAAGGGTCACTATATACTGATAAAGGGGTCAGTTGAACAAGAAGACATAACAATGAAAACATATATACCTAACAGCAGAGCCTCAAAATGTATAAAGTAAATATTGACAGATTTGAAGGGAGAAATAGATGGTTCTATATTAATAATAGGAGATTTCAATACACCACTTTCAATAATGGATAGAACATGTAGATAGAAGATCAATAAGGAAATAGAAGACTTGAATGATACTCTAAGCTAGCTAGACCTAACAGGATATATAGAACACTTCACCCACCAGCAGCAGAACACACATCTTTTTCTAGTGCACATAGATCACTCTCCAGGATAGACCATATGCTAGGTCACAAACAAGTCTCAACAAATTCAAAAATATTGAAATCATACAATGTATCTCCAATGTACAATGTATCTCCAACCACAAATATATAAATTTAGAAATCAATAACAGAAGGAGAATTGGAAAATATCTTGAAGTGAATGAAAATACAACAAATCAAAATTTGTGGTTGCAGCAAAGGCAATGTTGAGAGAGAAATGTATAGCTCTAAATGCTTGCATTAAAAAGAAGATCTCAAATCAGAGACCTTACTTCATAACTGGAGGATCTAGAAAAAGAAGAACAAACTAAACCCAAAATGAGCAGAAGGAAGGAAATGACAAAGATTAGAGCAGAGATAAATGTGATAGAGAATAAAAACCAATAGAGAGAAGAAAAAATAATAATAAAAAACAAAAATGAAAAAAGAAAAGTAAAACAAACAAACAAAAAACAATAGAGAATCAATGAAACCACAACTTGGTTCTTTGAAAAGATAAATAAAATCAACAAGCCTTTAGCTAGACTTAGAAAGAAAAAAGAGGACACAAATAACCAAAATCAGAAATTAAAGGACAAGGGGGTATTATTTTCAACCCACAGAAATAAAAAGGACTATAACAGAATACTATGAACTACTTTACACGAAAAAATTGGATAACCTAGATGAAATGGACAACTTCCTAGAAACATACAAACTACCTACACTGACTCAGGAAGACATAGAAGATCTCAACAAACCAATAACTCATGAAGAGATTGAATCAGTAATCAAAACCTCCCAACAAAGAAAAGCCCAGGACCAGATGGCTTTACAGGTGAATATTACCACACATTCCAAGAAGAAATAGCACCTATCCTGTTCAAAGTCTTCCAAATAATTGAAGAGGAGGTTACACTCCCTAACTCATTCTATTAGGCCAACATCATCCTCATACCAAAGTCAGATAAAAATACCACAAGAAAAGAAAAATGCAGACTAATATTACTTATAAATATAGATGCAAAAGTCCCAACAATATACTAGCGAACTGAATCCAACATCACATCAGAAGAATTACACATCATGATCAGTGGGATTCAACCCAGGTGTGCAAGGGGGTGTAAATGTAATATACCACATTAACAGAATGAAGGGAAAAAACACATGATCATCTCAATTGATTCAGAAAAGGCATTTCACAAAATTAACACCCCTTCTTGATAAAAACCCTTAGAAAACTAGGAATAGGAAGAAACTTCCTCAACATGATAAAGGGCATATAGGAAAAATCCACTTTTCATCATACTTAATGGTGAAAAACTGAAAGCTTTTCTCTTACATCAGGAGCAAGAAAAGGATGCCCACTGTCACCACAGTTATACAACATTGTAGTGGAAGTTCGTTCCAGAGCAATTAGGCAAGAGAAAGAAATAAAAGACATCCAAATTGGAAAGGAAGAAGTAAAATTTTCACTATTTGCAGCTGACAAGATCCTATATACATAAAATCCTGAAAAATCCACAACAAAGCTCCTAGAGCTAATAAACGAATTCAGCAAAGTGGTGAAGTATAAGATCAACACCCAAAAATCAGCAATGATTTTATAAACTAGTAATAAACAATCTGAAGGAGAAATCAAGAAAAAAATTAATTTACATTAGCAACTAAAAGAATGAAATATCTAGGAATAAATCTAACCAAGTATGTAAAGGACTTGTACACAGAAAACTTACAAAGCCTTGCTAAAAGAAATCAAAGAAGATCTAAATAAATGAAAGGACATTCCATGTTCATGTCAATTCTACCCAAAGCAATTTACAGATGCAACACAATCCCAATCAAAATTCCAATAGCCTTCTTTATAGAAATGGAACGACCAATCAAATTTATATGGCCCTGAATAGCCAAAGCTAACTTGAAAAAGAATGAAGTTGGAGGATTCACACTTCTCAATCTTGAAACATATTAGAAAGCCATGATAATCAAAACAGCATGGTACTGGCACAAGGACAGACATATAAACCAATGGAATCAAACTAAGAGTTCAGATATCAACCCTCATATTTATTGCTGTGGTGATTTGGAGCTTCATGTACCCCAGAAAATGTTCTTAAATTTAATCCATCCTTGTGGGTGTAAACCCATTGTAAGTAGGACCTGATAAAGTTACTTCAGTTAAGGTATGATCCACTTTACTCTGTATGGGTCTTAATCCTATTGCCGAAGTCCTTTATAAATGGACTGGAGAGAGAGAGAGAGAAAACCATGGGAGCAAGAAGCTGAAATCAACAGAACCCAGAAGAGAAAAGAGAGACCAGCAGATGCCACCATGTGCCTTGCCATGTGGCAGAGGAGCCAAGAGTCACTGGCAGCCAGTTTTGGGAAGAAAGCATCGCTTTGATGATGCCTTGATTTAGCCATTCTCACAGCCTCAAACTGTAAGCTAATAAATTATCATTGTTTAAAGCCAACCCATTTCATGGTATCTGCTTTGAGCAGCCTAGGAAACTAAAACAATGGCCAAATGATTTTTGACAAGGGTGCCAAATCTACTCAATATGGAAAGAAAAGTCTCTTCAACAAATGGTGCTGGGAAAACCGGATGTCCAAGGGCAAAAGAATAAAGGTGGACCCCTACCTCACACCATATACAAAAATCATCTCCAAATGGATCATAGATCTAATATAAGGACCAGAACTACCAAATTCCTACAAGAAGTAGTGAAGCATCTTTAGGACATTGTGTTAGGTAATGGTTTCTTTAGGCTTTATACCCAAAGTACAAGCAAAAAAAGAAAAAAATAGATAATTGGGACTTGATCAAATTAAAAAACTTTTGTGCCTCAAAAGACTTTATCATGAAAATAAAAAAGACAATTGTCTCAATGGTAGAAAATACTTGGAAAATACACATCTGATAAAGGCTTAATATCCAGAATATATAAAGTAATCCTATAACTCAACAATAAAAAAAAAATCCCATTTTTAAAATGGACAAAAGAATAGACATTTCTCCAAAGACAATGTATCTATACAAATGGCCATAAAGCACAAGAAAAGATGCTCAACATAGCCAGCTATTAGGGAAATTCAAATCAAACCACAATGAGATATCATTTCATTCCCACTAGAAGAGCTAGTATAAAAAAAAAATAAAAAATAAAGAAAATTACAAGTGTTAGAGAGGGTGCGGAGAAATAGGCACAGTTGTGCATTGCTGGTGGCAATACAAAATGGTGCAGCCAGTCTGGAAGACAGTTTGGTGGTTCCTCAAAAAGCTAAGTATAGAATTACCATATCACCTGGCAATCCCACTACTAGGTACATACCCAAAAAAATTGAAAGCAGGGACTCAAACATATATTTTCACACCAATGTTCATAGCGGCATTATTCACAATTGCCATCAACCAACGAAGGGATAAATAAAATGTGTTATATACATACAAGGGGATATTATTCTGCTGTAAAAAGAATGAAGTCCTGACACATGCAGTAACATGGATGAACATTGAAGACATCATGTGAGTGAAATAAGCCAGACACAAAGGAACAAATATTGCATGATCTCACTGATTTGAAACAATTAGAATAAGCGAACTCATAGAATCAGAATCTAGAATACAGGTTACCAGGGGATGGGGTGGGGTAGAGAATGGGAAGTTCTTTAAATTGTAGAGAATTTCTATTTGAGTTGATAGTAAAGTTTTGGTAATGGATGATGGTGATGTTAGCACAACATTGTGAATGCAATTAACAGCACTAAATTATATAATTGAATGTGGTTAAAAGGGGGAAATTTTAAGTTGCATATATATTACTAGAATACAAATTAAAAAAAAAAAAACAGGACTGTACAACACAGTGAACTCTATTGTAAATGATGGACTATATTTACTAGTATAATTATAAAACAGTTTTTTCCTGAATTGTAGCAAATTGTACCACACTAACGCAAGGTGTTAGTAATAGGGAAAACTGGGGGGGGAGTATTCTATTTTCTGCATGATTTTCCAGTAAACCTGCAACTTCTCTAATAAAAAAATTATATTAAAAACATTACAGCTTATAAAATAATTCAAATCATTTTCTACCAGTGAAATAGACAATATTTTAAAATACAGTCATAGTGTTATCCCATTCCTATTTTAAGGACACGCATACCTATATATACTTGTATGGGGATGCAATTTCTTGAACGATGAACAAAGTTTTAACAGAGGTTATCAAGGAGATGTGATTCTTAGAAGGAGAGGCTTTTACTTTTCATTTTGTTTCCCTAAACTGTTAAATTTGTATTTATGTATTTATTGCTTTCATATTACATATTGTATTTCATTAATTCTAAGATGCCCTTAGAATGTTTCCTGCAATCAAAGGTATGTGGGTTTAACTGGCAGTATCTCTTCTTGCTGTAGTACATACATTAAAAAGATGAATCTTAAAATCAATGGTGTCTTAGGAAAAGTGAAAAATTGTATACATTACTAGAGAGTGGATAAATATATAATTTTACTGGTTCACATCTGCTTTTGGATACGTTTTCCTAGGAGACTTGAATTGAGAAAGATTTTAAATATGTTATTTCATTGAGTAATTCAATTCAGTAATTTAAACAGGTGCTGTGTTCTGAAGATGATGGGGAAATGTGGGCAAGAACAGACGTCCCTGCTTATATTTTCTCCACTGGTTTAAGTTATCAGGACTCTCCCTGGGAGCCTGGGAAACCTGACCGGTGACTCTCAACTGCAGCTTATCAGCCATAGGTTGCAGAACAAGCTCAAACAACAGTGCCCTGAGCAGAGAGGAGAAGGGGATGCGGGTGAGCTTTCCTAAAAACAGACCTGGGCTGGGGAACTCATTCCTGTGGCAGTGGAAAAGCATGCTCTGGGAAGCGGATGTGGCTCGATCAGTTGGGCACCTGCCTACCATGGGGGAGGGGGGCACATCCCGGGTGCAGTTCCCTGAGCCTTCTAAAAAGGAGGTAAGACGGCGAGCTGACATGAAGGGTTGCTGCAACAAGATGGCACAAGAAAGAGACACAATGAGAGATGCAACAAGCAGGGAGCGGAGGTTGCTAAAGCGATTAGATGCCTTCTTCTCACATGGGATGGTCCCGTTTGCGACTCAGTGCCTCCTAAAAAACAGGGGACGGGCACACAGCGAACAGGCAGAGTAGAGAGTGATCGCAAACAACAGGGGGAAGAAGGGGGGTAAATTAAATAAACAAACAAACAAATAAATTAATAAATAGACACCTTAGCAGATACCTCTCAGCAAAAGAAGCTGCGTGCTCCTTCCAGCTTCAGCCCACAAAGTCCTCCAAAGGCAGAGGGCCCTTACCGAGCGGCTTGGGTGGCCCCCGCCCTGTGGCTTGAATTTGACCAAACCTGGATAATTTTACCCAAGAATGTGTGAGGGATCCCTTAAGAGTTCCCAGGACACTTCGCCCTCTGGGGATCCCTTGCACAGAAGACTCCTGTTGCTGCCAACAGCACAGAGAATACCACAAAGGAGGCGTTCGCCTTTTAAAGGATCCACAGGTGATTCTCATGTGCAGCTCGGGTGGAGGCGGTGAAGCTAGTTCCACTCGCAGGCAACGTGTCGGTTAAAGAAGCACTGCCAGACATATGCAATATCTAACTTCGCGAAATAAAAGAGAAATGATTAAAGAATGTCAAGAATTCTGTCCAAAACTTAAAGGACCCTTCTCATTAGAGGGCAACCCTTTCGCTACGGTATAAACTTTTTAATCCACTATCTCTAAATTACAAAAACAAAACAAACTTTCAAACTTTTAACTAAATACCAAACTTTCAAAATGGGCCGCAGTTCTCGGCTTGAGGTCCTGCCCTTTGCATTGAGCACGGGGCGGGGGGCTGTGTTTGGAGAACGACACCTGGCCTGGGGATGTGGGAGCCCGCGCCCTTGGCCGCATCCTTGATCCAGTGTTCTTTGCTTTTCAGGAGGGTAATAAAAGGCGGAGGGAGCAGCCAACGAGGCCGTATGGCCCTGTTCCAAAGACCCAGCCAGGCTGAGTCACGGAGAGGAAAAACTTCGTCGCTTGGATCCCCCCTCCTGGCAGGGGCGGGCTGCTGGGGTCCGCGCTGACCCCAGGGAGACTGGGCCCCCGAGCATCGCTGCTGGGGAGGGCGGTGCACAGTACGGAGATCCGGCTGCCGGGATCGCCGACCCTCGGGGGCGGTTGAATAATCGAGGAGGGACTCGCTGAGGAGGAACTGACAGGCGGTGGAGGGACTGGCGGGCGGAGGACGGCGACCGCATCCAGGCTCACACTCCGCGCCGGGAGGCGCCCTTCCCTGCTCGCGCGGCCGCGTCCCGCCCCCCGCTATGCGCGGGGCTGTGTGCGCCTAGACACAGCTCAGCAGAGGCACACCGACCCTCCTCCTCTTGCCTACAGACAGCGACGCTCCGCTCGCCGGCACAGACCCGCTGCTGGACCCAGCGGAAGGAAGGAGGGGAGTGGGGAGACGGGGCCGCCCGGGGGCGGGTCCAGCTCCGGGAGCAACGCCGACCGCGCCGACCGCGCCGAGCCTCGGGACAATGGGGCCGCTGCGGCTGCTGCTGCTCGTAGCGACCGGATTCAGTCTGTGCGGTCCCCTGCTGTCGGCCCGCACCCGGGCCCACAAGCCAGGTGAGGGCTGCCCAGTTTTCCTTCCTTGCACACCTCCAGCCCCGCAGCTGGGGGCCTCCGCGGGTACCTTTGGTCGGGACTCAGTGGGTACAGGTTGCGCCTTCTTTTCTAGAGGGTTGCTTCTGGCTGCATCCTCTGCCTCAGTTTCCTCCAGAAACCAAAAAGGCATTTGAGCTGAGATCCAGAGTCTTCCCCAGAGATATCTAGGCTTCCCGTTGCGGGTTCAACCGATGCCCCTTTGGATTCGATCTTGGAGGATGAGAATAGTCTGAGACTATTCTTTTTCTCCCCCTCGCCAATATAAAGTGGAGTAAGGCACCCGCTGAAGTTTTGTTGGAATTTTTTCTTTGTACATTTTACAGGCGAGGAAAGTGGTGTAGAGAAAAGTCTACCCCATTGGCACGTTGAGTAGAAAAAGTAGCAGCAGCCCCTCGCGGGGGCCTTGTACACAGGAGGTGGCTCACAGTGCGAGTGATAGCGCGGTTGTTGTTCTTGGTAGGTTTTGTTACCTAGAAGCCATTTCTTCCAAGCGAGTTGAAAGGGGCTCCCTCAGAAGCTGTTGGATCCCACTATTAACTCAGTGTCTGATCTGCTCCAAGTTGTTTCATTTGTTTTACCACAAAGAATATATTTTCGACTAATTGTGTATTTTTTTAAGTGTCTGGCTACTTAAATAAATGTATTTTCCACCACCACTCCCTCAGAAGGGCACAAATGTTTTCATCCTGTGAAAGCACGGCTTAGAAACTTTGACTTTCTTAATACCCATAGTATTTAATAAGCTTTTAGCCATTTTTTCCATGCAGAATCAAATTCTAGCTGGTTTTCTTGTTTTCCTCGAAATTAAGTGTGCTTACTATTGTTTCTCACCAAAATGTTAAAAAAAGAAATGTTTAGTCCCACCAAGATGAAGAGGTGGCAAAGACAGCATTTTCTGTTCTCCATATTTGCTTTGAGGAGGTGCTTGGGGGAAAACTAAAAGCCCCAGACAGGAGCCCAAAGGTTAGCAGCAAGCAGCCTGCCTGTGCATAATCCATGAGCATTCATTCTGAGGGTGTTTGGGAGAATGTGGAGAATGAGAAATTGTGTGTGGTGGTAAACAATTTAAGATACCACTTGGTAACTTGCTCAATTTTATTTCAGGACATGCTTTTGAGAATATAAATTTTTGTTTGAGCTTTGGGTGTGGGGGTTGGAGAACAGATTTATACAAAAGCTGCATGCACTTGAGCCACCTTTTCTCACGGTGGCTCCCCAGGAACGTTTTTGTCCTCAGGGAGTGAAGTTAAAGACTGCTGGTTCCTGCCACGAGTCTTACTTCCTTGTGTAAGGGGTTGACAACACTAGTGTAACTAGACACACCAAGGCCAAGACGACAACTAAACAAACATTGGCTAATTTATCTACACCGGATTCTGGGGCCACGGTTGGGAGGGAGAGAAGATAGGAGAATGCAACAAGAAAAGGAGCATCTTATAGGCATTGTATTCCAGGTCAGGCCCTGGGCCAGGAGACTTCACTTAGATTATTTCAGGTCACCCTGTCTGAAAACCTTGTTGAGGTCGGTGTTTATCCCCTTTTGCCAATTCTGAAACCAAGGCTCAGAGACAGTTGCATACTAAATGGGGAGAGGGAGCCAGTGGGAACCGTAACCCTGGAACCTGCATCCTGGGTGCAGGCAATAACTGGTGCATTGTCTTGAGAGAGTTTTAAATCACTAGTAAAATTAGCTAAAATAGGACTGCTTTTTATTATCACCTTGCATTAGCAATTCTAAACAATGTGATAAAAAACTACTCTTCCCCAAAACCACTCCCACTCCCTCCATTCAACATCCCCTGCCCCCACCTTGATATGCCACTGCTCTGAGACAGAGATTCTTGCCCAAGATTAATGGCTGCAGGCAATGAGCTGGGCAGTGAGACCCTGGCTTATGAAGCCCCTCCCGGGCTGGCTCCCCCCACCCACTGGAGCACTCTCAGACTTTTTGTTCCCACTCATTTTGGCCTTTCCTGCATTGTCACTTTGTGAGTATCTCATCTCCCCAGTTTAGATTATAAACTTTTATTTACTCCCATGGAGTCTAGAACAATTGTTCACTCAGCACATTTTTATTGAGAAATTTGTAAGTTCTTTAACCAGTTTGCATTCCTTTGTCAAGGCCAATTTAAATGCAGTGACCTGCCTTCATCAAAGAGGGCCCATGTCAAGAGGGAAAGGTGGTGTTTATAAATTTTATGAAGGCTAGGGGTCCTGAGAACTGGCTTGTAGTCCATTCCAAGTACTGGGTCCCGTCCCTGGGCTGCAGTGCCTGTATCAGAGGAGGGGAGGGGGTACTCTGAAAAGCAGTGGTTTGGGGAGAAACCAGAATGACCAATATAAGCAGAGATTTGAAAGGATAAGAGGGTAGCAGGTGGTTAAGGAGGTTGTGTAGCAAGGGGGACAATTCAGGTTACCCCACATGGGCAACTCACATTTCACATGGTTGGGTTTCACTTTGGGGAGAGAGTGAAAGCTCCATGAAGGCAGGGAGTTTTGCTTACCTTTGTTTCACTGTTCTCTTCATACCCCCTAGAACAGTAACTGGGGGAACTAAACAAATATTTCTAGATGACTCACTAAACACAGTGGTAAGATGTGGTCAGAGCCACTTCAAACAAATTCAAGACTTGAAGACATTCCATCCCAGGATACTGAATTTTAAGATGTGAACGTGAGAGGGTGGTTGATTATTTGTGAGAAATCTGGGAGAATGGCATTCTTCCAGAAGACTGGAAATGAACAAGTATCCAGACTTTCAAAGATGGGGAAGCGGTAAGTTCCAGAAAGTACATCTGGAGGAGCTTGCAATTTTTTTTTTTTTTTTTTTAAGATTTATTTATTTTATTTATCCCCCCCCTTGCTGCTTATGCTGCTGTGTCCATTCGCTGCGTG
>JAQZBX010031437.1:0-26294 GCA_029593785.1 Cabassous unicinctus | reverse complement strand
AAAATTTCCTAAGGAGAAAGACACTAAGCAACAGGACATAGCCTAGCAATAAGGAATAAAGCAAGTGGGGGAAAGTGGATAATTACAGTTTATTTAAAACCACATTTGCTCCTACATGTAGTCAAAGGGAATCAAGCAAAACCATGTTGTATTGTATAAGAAGCAGTGTATTTTGTGCTGGCCCTTGGAATATACATCCCTTTCCTCCACCTGAAGGGAAATAATGGAACTGAGGTCCCAAGTGCTTTTATCTGAAATCATCTTGTTAGTGATCAAGAGAGGTGAGTGGGACCAAATCCCTGTAAAGGATGGAACTTGTGACTGCACTAAGTTGGGGCCCTTCCCAGGTGATAAGGGACTCCTTTGACTGGCAATTTTGGCATGAGGACACTTTGATGGCCTTGCTGAACTAGGAGAAAGAAAATGATTAGGAGAGAAACAAAAAGGTCACTGCTGAGCTTGGTGTGCACACTTTTGTGTAAGGAGGGGCATAGGATGTGAAATCCATTAGGATTTATATGATATTGACTCGGGCATAGCCCCATGGTTGGTTCTAACATGAATAACAAAGAAAATTCTCATATACGGAACCCACTATGGTTTCTTTGTTTTGTTAGCTTTTAAGAGACTCACCAACATTCCCTCACTTTCCTGAGAAATTGGCTTCTGCCTACAACAACAGGGAGAGCCATTTATGTCTTGTGCTTACAAGAATATTTCCTCCTATTTCAATGAAACATTCTAACTCAGATTTCAGAGGCAGGCACAGGGTTTTAAATCTAGGGAGGATCACTGGGGAAGCTATAAGATGTAGAGGAAGCCCCATATCCTGATCAGAAACCAACATTGCCCTCCCTCTGCACCTGCCCCTGGGGCTCAGCCTTAGTCTATATGGTTCCTGAGTGCCCTCAACAGCTCAGCGCTGCATGGAGAGGTTATTGTCTGGGCTCACATTTCTTTCCATTCACTGTGTCACTGGCACACTAGTAAATGGCTGTGTCCTCAGCCCTCAGGTTTTCCATTTTCAGTTGGAGCTGGGTCTTGGAATTTTCCCTGGAGATGGTGCATCTGCTCTTCACTGAGTCTGTGTAGTGTGTGGTATCACCAATACTAGTAATAGATGAAGCCAACTGCAGCCCCTTCCCAGGGGTCTGATGGATCCAGCTCATCCAATAGGTACTGAAGGTGAATCCAGAGGCTGCACAGGAGAGTCTCATAGACCCCCAGGCTGTGCCAAGTCTTCCCTCACTGTACCAGCTTCTCCTCACACTGCACACCCATAATCAATGAAAATTAACTGTGATTCTCAGAGAGATGCAGATACACACACACACACACACACACACACACACACACACACACACACAGGCACATACACAGCAGCATCTCCAGTTTCTCCTTAATATTACCATGGAAAAGTGACAAAGGAAATCCCTGGTGAGCACACATTTCATGGTGCTTCCACTTCCTCAGCACAGAGGGGAGAGAGCTCAGACCACCAGGGTGTTGGCTCCTCTATCAGAGTTGCAGGGATTGGGGCAATTGTTTTCTTTCAGGACCAGAGCAAGGGGTCCCATTTGCATGTCAGACTCCCCATAGGGCACATCAGCTCCCTCTCTGCATCTGAGGCTCTTTCTTAGTCCTGCTGTCTCTGCATCCAGAGCTTGCTATGTAAACAGTCATTGAGAATTCCTCTGATGTTGAGTTCATGGAAAAGCATTCCAGTTTTAGATACAGTGCAGTGATGTTCCCCAACCTCCTTGTAAGGAACTGTACATGGTGATGTATTCTTTAAAGGGAGGTCATGCTGACTAGCATCCTATTGAGGACAGAGTATTGGGAGAAGCCCCTGATGACTCATGGACCTGGAGTCTCATAGCTTGACCCTCCCCTCTCTTCAGATTATCCCAGGACCGGGGCCCATGGCAAGTGAAGTGATTTTGTCCAGACTTCTGTGTTAGTGTCACAAAATTATACAATGGCAGATGGTGTTTTCTCCCCCTGCCATCTGCTGGATGCATAAGGCAGGAATTGAAGCTCTGGACATCTGGGTCAGAGCCCAGGTCAGGGCCCAGAACATCTCAGCTGGTGACATCACCCTATGCACTGTTTGCCCCAAAGATATAGCAGCTCTTGGCTAAATGAACATACTGCTGTGTCCATGGTGAGGTCCCTCTGGGTTCCCAGGGAAGGTCAAGATCTTAGAAGGATCATATGCACATGTGACATAATATAGGAGTGAGGAGGGCCATTGAAGCACACAAAGGACCAGATTTGGGTTTGTTTCATTCCAGTTTTACTAATGGATAAATTACCAACAGAAAAAAGTGATCTTCCACAATTGTTAAATTCTATGAATTTTGGACAGATTTGAAACTTTATATCAAAAATTGTCAATCTCTGCACTATTGACTTTGCACACCAGCTGCAGGGACTAGATTTGGGTTTCAGAACCAGAGTTAGGCTCCCATTTGCATGCCCTTTCTCCATAGGGCACATCAGATCCCTCCCTGCTTCTGAAGCTCTTTCCTGGCCCTGCAGTCTGCACCCAGAGCTCTCTGTACAAGAGTCCATGAAAATTCCTTTGATGTTGAGTGGATGGAAAAGCACTGCAGTACTAGAAAGGGTTCAGTGTTTTCTCCTCACACATTCTCCTGAAGAGCTGTATATATCATCCAGCTTTCTTTCTTCATACCCATGTCACCCAGATGACAAAGCAGTGTGTTCTCTTCTTCCCATATGCTTGTTGAAGGGAATGGGACAGTGAGGCTCTGGACATCTGTAATTCAGGGCCAAAGACAGCTGCCCCATGAATGGTGAATCACAATCTTTTTCCTTTGCCACCACATAGAAAGAAACCAGAGGCTACAGTGAACATCCAGTTTGGCCTGACCCTGTGAACTTCCTCTTGATTCCCAGGCAAGTCCATTTCTTGGAGGATCAGTCATTCAAGGGTCCTGAATGGATTATCTGGGAGGTGCTACCTGGAAGTCTTAGAGTTGAAACAGCAACCAACTACCCCCAACCAAGCTGTACATCTCACCAAAAATGATCCTGCTCTCCCTCCAGTCCTACTCCCTGGCTTCCTGAAGTTTCTATTTCGTGTTCTCCAAACTTTCCTCCTAGATGGTAAAAACTCAAGCTTTTCTCTGAATAGGGTCTCCTGCTATAGCTGTGAGAACTTCCCAGGCCAGACCAGATATCTCTGCTGATTGTCCTGGTGAGGGCCTGTTGGGGACAAGAAGGGTTCTCTGACATGAAGTTAGCAGCCAAAATACACCCTCTAGACTTGTGCTGTGATGGAGCCTGTGGTTAAATTCAAGTATCTTTGTCTCCATCCAAAGAGACCAGCCATGGTGGACATGGCCAAGATGGAAGCCATCCCTCATGCTCACCTGGTGTCAACCTTATGCCTCTTCCTGCTCTTTTTAAAGGGAACATTGAGCCCAGGCAGCACCTGATGGCCATCCTTCAGGTACTCATTCATGTCCATGACACTGCAGCTCTCAGTTGGGTGCTGCCTACCTTGGTTCCAATGGTGCATTGGGTCAACATGTTCAATGCAAAATTGCTTTAACTCCTCCCTAACTAAGGCTGAGCAAAATAAGATCTTGAGGGTTGGGTGTGTGGCACACAACTGGGAGTTGCCTCATATGAGGAAATTGTTTAATTTGGTGCCATGGTACAAAGAACATATTTTGAAATACTTTCATAATGTAATTGTCCACAATATGTGTGTGGGTATGTGCGTGTGTCTGTGCAATTTACTGAATGCTATTTCCATGAAAATCAGAACCTTAAAGCAATACCCATTTATTATATCAGTTTCTGTTGGTCAGGAATCTAGGAATGGTTTAGCTGTATCTTCTGCTCAGCTTTCACAAGGCTTCATCAAGTTGTCATCCAGACTGCATTCTCATCTGAGACACAACTGGGGAAGGTTGATTTTTGGCAGAATTAATGTCCTGAAGACTGTAAGATAAATGGATTCTTACCACTTCCAAGTCAGCAATTGAGGGAGATATAAAAAACTAAGGTTGCTAGCATTATATAACATAACACTATCATGGGAGTGACCTCCCTTCACCTTTCCCATATTCATTGGGTACAAGGGATTCACAGGTCCTGCCTATATTCACATGTGCAGCTGTGTGGGTGAGTGGGGGTTATATGAGTGTATAAGTACTAGGATACCAGGATCACTGGGTGTCTTTATACTCTCTCTGCCCCTTCTATGTCTCTCTCCAGAAATTGCATAAATGAGAGCAATTAACACATATGTGCTCTCCCTCAAGACTTACATGTCATTATTTGAGCATCATGAATATGTCTTCATCCACATTGCTGTGTCACTCTACATGAATTCTCTGGTGTATTTTAGGATGAGAACTGAATACTGAGTGATTTCCAAGAGACTAAGTGGGTTTAAAAAAATACCTAGATATATCATATATAAACTGCAGAAAACATTAAAGAAACAAGTGCTAAAACAAAAAAAACTTACTTATAGAAGAAGTAATATAAGAAGTATATGACACAATTCATCAGAAATCAGGCAGGCAAAAAGACAATGGATTGAAATATTTAAAATGTTAAAAATAATTTTTAAAAACACCTACCTAAAATTCTATATTTTGTGAAATTAACATTCAAAATGAAAGAGAAAAAAAGGACTCAGAAAAATGTTAAATGCAGGTTTGATTACCAGTAGAACTGTCCATAAGGAAATGTTAAAAGAAATTCTTCAGGGAAAAGGAAAAGTATAAAATCAGAAACATTCATCTCCACAAAAAGGAATAACATAAGAGAAGAAATAAATAAGTGATGGTAAAATAAAATAATTTAATTTTCTTATTTTAATTGACCTAAAATATAACAGTTTAATCCCTACTAGTATAATATACTGTGATCATAGACTATGAATAACTAAATGAGTGGCCATTATAAGAGACTGGAAGGAGGAATTAGAAATATTTCATTATAAGGTCTTCAACTTGTAGTGTTTTTTGGATGGTGTTATTTGAAGTTGGATTAAGAATAGTTAAAATGCATATTGTAAATTGCAGGGAAAGCACTAAACATTTTAAAGTTTAGAATATCTATACATTCGTAAAGGAGAAAAATGAAATAAATGACCTAGGGATGCTATATGACCACTACTTCACATTTGACACCTGCTCCAAGCCCATGTTCCAGGCAGGCTTTTTAATCTGACACAGAATCAAGTTACAGAACTGTCAGAGTGTTGCAAAATACATCTCAAATTATTTCTCCATAATTTATTTTGACTTATCACATTAATATTACTTTAGGGATTAGACTTAATTAATTAACAGAATATGATATGGCATAACTATTAACAAACATTGCTTAGAAAGCTTTAAATCCTTCACTTCCCAGAATGTCTGGGCTGAACCTTGGGTGGGGCTGGAGTGGAGATGGAGAGGAGAATCAGTGGGCTCTTCTTTGCCAAATACTGCAATCTCATGCTTTTATTTTGTTTTGTTGTACAATTTTACTGTGAGTGAGCACGAATTTACAAATTATTATACAGCTTAGTGAATCACTATAAGATGTTCAAACTTACAACTCCTACAAGGTTAGGAAATAGAACTTGGCTTTCTCTCACAGGAGTCATCATCAGAACCCCTCCCTCCAGCAGCAGCCACTCACCTTTTGCTCAGAGTCAGACCTCCACATTTTCCTTTACAGTTCATTCCCAACTGTCCAAACATGCATCTGTAAACACTAAAATCCATATTTTTTATTTCCTCTGTCTCTCATGGATATTTAATTCCCTGTACTCAGGCCTAACTTTTCAATACAACCTGTCATTTTCACAAATGCCTAGTTTTCTTATCCAGAGATATTAATAAAAATAGATTTTATATAAAACTTGCTCTAGGTCAGGAGGTGTGGTAAACATGAAGCAATCATTAATTAACATTTAAAATCAGACTTATCTCAAGAGATGGCTGTTTCACCAATTCCTAAGTATCTTGTTTCTACATTTGTCAGTTCTGATGAAGAACAAGTGTTGGCTTAAAAGTATGGAAATTATCCTCTGTCTTGGCTGTCAACTTGTTTCATAAACTTTCAGCCTAATTCTGTGGTGTTCAAATTATTCACCTAAATTTGTCCAGCTGTAACTATCAGAGTGCTCTAACCAGTATAACCAATGACCCTAAATGTCAGTGTAACAAAAGTATAACAAGAAAGTTCTATAGCTTGCTCACTTTCAATTATAAGGTGTTCGGGTGGGAAGTCTAGCTAAGGACTGGGGTCTGATTCAAACAACTACAAGGAAACTGGACACCCATTAATTTGTAATATGGCAGCCTCAACTGGTGGACACAAAGGTAGGTTCAGAATGGGAGATTGTTTAGGTATTCAGGTGTGATGCATTCTAATTGAGCAGGCCTGTGAGCAGCACAGGTTAGAACTGTGCACTCTCCATTTGGCATAATCCATAATATGACCTTCCCTGCTGTCAAGGGACTGAATGTATGTTATCTGTCATCCCAGGATGAAAGGAAACATTAGATGTGAGTCTGTTGACAGGACTTCTCTGCACACTAAGCCTGTGTCACCTCTCTCTCTCATCACACACCCACACACAAGACACAGTTTTCTTTTGCAAAATACCATCTGGAACTTTGAAAAAAATCACACATATGATATTGTGAACATGGGCAAGGTGTTTGGGCAATGGTGCATACAGTGCTCAGTGCTAGGGGCTGTCCTTCTATTTTCTGATTCATCTTCAATAAGGTATTGAATGGAGATGAACGTGAAGAATGTTTCCTGTGACACTGAGTAATTAAAATGGGCTGGTTTGGATAATGTAGTGAAATATTGGTGTAAAAATGGCAGGAAAACCATCCAAACTCTGACAAAACTGAGGGAAGTTGGAGTTTAGAGCAGGCCAGAGTTACAGTGAGGCATCAGGTGCAGGTGTCCAGCAAGCAGGGGGAGATGGAGTCAGGAGAGCAGATAGAGACAGGGAGCGCATTTATAAAGCAGTTCAATAAGATGGCAATGGGACTGTTGGAATAGTCCTCCTAGAACTGGGGAAGGGGAAAGATGAAAAAGAGGGAGCCACTGGGGTGCTCTCTGGGGCAGTGGAGGGGACTATAGGCCTGTGGAGGGAGAAGCAGGCAACCAGAGGCAGGGGCTTCACAAGACCATCAAGAGTCAAAGCAGAAGTTGCCATGATAGGGTGTATGGGGCAGTGGCACAGTGGTAAGGGAACCTCAGCATTGCAGGCTGAGGACAGACAGAAAAGGACATGGGCTTAATTCTCCAGAGGTCATTCTGAAGGTGCAGGCTTAGAAACAAGGTCTCACAATCTCATAACTAGGAATCCATCAACATATCAAAGATAAAATTAGAGGTTCTTCTCAAACTGACAGGATCCCAGAATGAGAAAAGCCCTGGGTCCTGCCAGTAACCCTTCCTCACCTCCGCCTACCCTCCCTGTAACCTGGAGATTCCTGTCCTCATCCTGCAGTGGGAGCTGGGCCCAGTGCACAGAACACTCAGGAGTTTCAATTTAGTGAATTAAATTGTGCATGAACACAGCATTTTAAAAAAGTTAATATCTTTGTCATGAGTGTATTCACAAAGCTTTAGGGAAGATTAAATTGAAGACACTAAAATTCTTTCCAATATAAAAATTCTCACCACTCTTCCAGTGTTGGAATGACTTTTCCTTGTGTCCACATAAATGAAGGTAAACAATATGATTACTGATTATGCTGCTAAAAATAGATTTCTAGAAAAACATTGATATTCTCAAATACACATATTAGTGTATTGAAAAGTTACTGCTTTGGTGAATTTTTTATGTCAATTCAGCAGATTCTAAGGATAGGGTAGGTCAAATAAATGTTAGTACTTGTCTCTAACCAAACTTGCTTGAGAAACTGGTGTTAGAACAATGGAGATTAAATTACAAAATCTATATCCTAGGAATGAGAGTTGCAGAAAGAGCTGAGGTGTGATAGCCTTATGAGGTTCCTAATTCTGAACCCTTCATTAGATAGACGTAAGCAGCACTCAGTGGCAGGGGCAGCTCAAGGTCTCCCAACATGAGGAATGCCCTGACTCCATTTATCCACAGCTGGTGCTCTCTGAAGACCCCAAGGTTTTCAGGGCCCAGATCTCCCCTACATTGAGCTCTTAGGTAAATTTCTGCTATTTTGATGGGAATCCAGGGGATAGTGTGGGGAAAGGGACTATCTTACTCTATTCCATGATCTCTGTACAGGGAGAGAAATCATTATGATTGGGAACACATGTCAATAGTTTACATTTAACAAATCTTAATGAGAAAGATATTTGCAAGCAATGGCATTTAGCCCAGCATTGAGGAATAATGCAATTGTTTTGAATGTGATCAATTTAAGTTATTTGCAGCCACATGTTTAATGTTATATCATCAAAAAATCATAAAATATAACCATTTCTTCTTGTACTAAAGCCCTCAGAATGTACCTCTCATTCCTCCACCCGCAGGGACATAAAGCACCAAGGGCCCAGCTGCTGTTCTCATAGATCATTCCCATGTTGTGTGAAAGGCATGAGACCCAAGGGCTATTGTGAGCCAAGGACCAAGTTTGGGGGCATTACTAAGGCAGACCAGATCCTTGGAGACAAAGGATTCATCTGATGTGAAATTTTTGCTCATTTATACCACAATGTCCTTGTTGTAACAGGGAAAAATAAAATGAATTACGGAAAAAAGAGACAGCCAGACCAGTGCTGAGTCTGACATCTACACTTTTATGTGAGGAGAATTAGGTTTGAAATCCATTATTGTTTGTAGGATACTGACCCTGGCATAGCCTTCCACTTAGTTTCTCCTAAATTACAAGGATTGTCCTGCTTGGAGAGTCCCACTAAGGCCTCTTCCTGAATCTGCTTGGAAAAGCCTCATCAGGTTGCCCTGAGCTTCCTCACATATCTGATCCAGCAGACCACTGGCAGAGCCATTTCTGCTTCCATAAAGAATGACTGTGTGTGAGAATATTTCCTCTGAATACAATGAAACATTCCTTCTTCAGACACTTCAGTCAAAAGCAGTCTTAGTTAGAAACAAGTTTACTGGAGGAAAATTAGATTTATTGGAGTTTCAGACCTAACATGAAGCAAGCCTTTACCTCCCTCTTCCTTGTTCCTGGGGATGGGAACTATGCTCAGTGGGTGCTGACTACCCTGCATCCTGACCACCTCCACACACCTGCAATGTAGGAGTGATTCTGGGCTCCCCTTGACTCCCCTCACAATGTCTCCCTCAGCAATTCACAGCTGTTTCCTGGCTCTGACTTTCTATCTGCAGACACAGAATGTTCATGGCAAACCATCTGGGGATGGCAAATTGGCCCTTCATTTTTCTGCACTGTGTGTGGCAATGGCCACATTACTAATGTCTGAATACATTCTAGCCCATCCTGGAACCTGCAGGACATAGTTCATGTTGTAGCTACTGGAAGTTAATCCAGAAGCATCCAAGGAGAGTGTCAGAGATACTCTTTGTTGTATTAATTCTCACCCAGACTCCATCAACTGAACTGATAGCAGAGACATCCTGGTCAGGAAAATGGCCATATTTATCCATTGTTTCTGTCTCTCATATCAACTCACATACTCAATGTCTCTTCCCCCAAAATGGATCTTTTAAAATAGTGATGAGAAAACCCAGCTCAGAACTAATGCCATGTTCATTCATCTGTGTTCATTCCTGGTCACAAAATTGGAACACCTGGTGCTCCCTGCACTGGGGCTCCCCTCCCAGAGCTGCAGTATCAGGGCAGGGCTGCTTTATATCAGCAAAGGAAGAGAAATTATTGGCAAGTCCTTCTGCTATACTGCTGGTTCTCAGGTGGAGCCTTGGGAAAGGGAAGTGCCCCAGAATTGGTGTGGGTGTCCTGGGGTAGTTGGGTGGCAATGACAGCATTTGGGACAATATTAAGCATTTGGAACAATATTATTGCTATTTGATAGTGCTGGACTAAACACTTTGAACCCTTGATGTTATTTCATTTATACATATGTAGAGAAGTAAAATTTCAATGAGAAAATTAGAATGTTTGGCCAATGCCCAAAGTCTATGTCTGTTGATTGTGGGCCCCAGTGTGTGGCCTGTGTTCCTCACCACTAGACTCAAGGGCTCCCCTGAACCAACTAGTGGACAGAGTGGGGCATGCCTGGATAGATTTGTAGCATCCCCCTTTGTGTAAGGAGAACATTGTGTGATGTTGCTGCTTCCTTAGACTCTACCTAAAGAATGTAGAGCGAACCAGTGTTCATGCAGATGCATTTAAAGTGCTGCCTGGCATTTCACAGGTCATGATTTATCTCTCTATCTCTCCATCCTATTCATCTATCCATCTGTTTATTTGTATCAGGATTATTGAAGCATAATTGACAGATGATAACCACCACATTTTTTTTTTTTTTACCAGGAGGTCCTGGGGATCTAACTCGGGTCCCTTTATATGTTAGACAGATGCCCAACCTTTTGAGGCACATCTGTCACCATCACCACATATTTAAGTGTAGCATTTAGTAAGTCTATACATATATGTACACATCACTACAACACTGATAGTGAACTCCCAAAAGTTTTCACTCATTACTCTAGAATTTTCTGCCTCACACCCATTCCCTTCTCTCCATGGAAAAATTTAGCTTCTTTTCTTTTTCAAGAAAGTTTTATTAAGATATAAACCATATACCATAATGTTCATCTATTTAAAGCATATAATGGTTGTTTTTAATGCAAAATTATGTGCTACCAACACCAGAGTCTATATGAGAATATTTTCATTAACTCATAAAGAATGAACATACACTTTACCTAACATTCTCCTATCCTTCTACCTTCCATTTAACTCTAATAAACAATATTTTTTATGATTTATTTTTTTTATTTATTTATCCCCCCCTTGCTGCTTATGCTCATTGTGTCCATTAGCTCTGCATTTTTTCTGTGTCTGCTTGTCTCCCTTTGTTGGGTCATCTTGCTGTACCAGCTCAGTGCCATCAGCTCACCGTGCCACATGAGGAGGCCAGCTTGCCTTCACCAAGATACCCTGGGAATCAAACCCAGGGCCTCCCATATGGTAAATGGGAGCCCAACCAATTGAGCCACAGCCACTTCCCCTAATAAACAATAAATCTAGATTATACCTCTATAGTTATCCCTATTTTTGGCTTTAAAATGAAAGGAAATAAATTATATTGTATTTAATAACTGCCTTCTTTCAGTTACCATGTTGTTTTCAAGGTTCACCCATGCAATAACATGTACCAATACTTCATTTCTATTTTATAACAAAATAAATTCTTTTTGTGACATTCAAGCAATGCAACATTCTAACTTTAACCACTTTCACGTCTACATTTGAAGGCTATTCATTGAATTCACAATTTTATGTTAGAATCAATAAACATTACCAAAAATTTTCATCACACCAAACAGAATGTCTGTATCCATCAAGAATTCAATCGCCATTCAATCCTGAATCTGGTTACCTCTTGTCTACTACTTGTACCTATGAATTAGCATATTTTAGACAGTCTATGTAAATGAAATCATACAATACTTATCCCTTTGTATTTAACCTATTTAATTCAAATGCACATTTCAATGTTCATCCATGTTATAGCATGTGTCTTCCCTTTGTGCAAGTTACCAATATTCCATTGTGTATATCTATTTTTTCATTCATCTGTTCATGGAAATTTGGATATATTAAACTTTTAGCTTTTGTAAATGCTGCTGCTATGAACTTTGCTGTACAAATATATATTTGAATCTGTTTTCAGTATTTTGGGGGTAATATCTAGAAATGGAGGTTCACATACTTTTTTCTTTAATAGTTTGAGAACATTCAGGTATGCTTTTCAAAGATTCTTGATTATTTAACATTCTTATCAACATTTTAATACAGTTACTATTTATTCATATACTCTCAAATACTTGTTGCTGTCCCAATTTTTGATTCTACACTTTCTTATGGGTGTGAAAAGGTATTTTATTGTAGATTTGATTTAAATTTCCATGATGTCAAATCATGCAACACTATTTTTCATTTACGTATTAACCATTTGTACTTCTTTGTGCCATATTTTTGTTGGTATGTAAGTAATTTATATATTCTAGGTACAAGCCCATTAATAGATGTATGATTTATACATGTTTTCTCCCATTCTATCAGTTCGACCTTCAAACTTTTAATGTTTATTTCCTAAGCCACTAGTTATTAATTTTGATAACAGCAACTTTAACTATTTGCAAATTTGCTAGCGTGAGTCTCCCAGGGGACAGATCTCTAGTGTATTGCATGCTTTTCCTGCAGAATTAGGGAGAACCCCCTCAAAAGTACAAAACATGCAAAATGAACAAACAAAACACCTCTTCCCAAGTGGTCTTGGGGAGAGGGAGTGCATCCATTGCAGAAATACACCCGCAGCAACCTCCTACTCTCCACTACAGAACAAAGAATTAACTTACATGTGGAAAGCAAACAAAACATTCTTTGGAAAACTGCAAATTATCAAAATGTACTCAACGGGTCAAAAAAATTGATGTAACAGAGCTTAAAAAATTTAAAATCTCAAGACAGAGTGGTGCTAATAAAGGGAAATAAGATCCAAACTAAAACCTATTTGGGTTCAGTGTCCACAGATGCCATAAAGTTAATAAGAAGATGAAACTAGAAATTGTTAACAAATTTCTAAATTCTGAATGAGACACAGTTGCTAGAGTGAATCTAACAGGGGCCATATCCATATGTTTTTCAGGCTTTCTCTCCAAAAATTGGAGAATACATCAAAAACCTACACAGAACAAAAGAAAACATATTATTCCCCAGTGTTGTTTTTGGAGAGGGACAGTAACTATTGTAGAAATGCACCCAACATCAACTCCTTAGTTCTACTACAAAACAAAACAATTATTCTGCATGGGAAAAGAGAATGAAACCAATAGCCTTTGGGCACTGATGGAATACAATAGAAAGTGGAAGGAGACATAGTTCATCATGGAATATATGTCCAGAACCACCCACAACTTCAATAAGGAATAAAAGCTTTATCCCACAGATAAAGTTCTCTGAAATAGGCAGCTAAAGACAATGCAGCTTAGTCAGCAACATCTGGAAAATTGCACACTCTACACCAGGGAGGGTCCAAAATACATGACAGGCCAAGAACTGCCTCATAAAGAGGGACAAGGGCATATGGATGATATTCCCATCACTGTCCATCCTGCTCACATCATAGCCTCTCCCTGGAATTTTCTATTCAGAGAGTACAATAGACAAGTAGCCAGGTAAGCTTAAGGGATTGTCATGTTTTGAAAGCACTTCCCTCTCCCTGCACTGCATTCTATAGGCATACTGAGGCCTGCACACCTGGGACACAAGTCACAGTGATGAGAAAGCCGTTTCCCACATGGAGCTCCAGAGCAGGGAGGAGGCACTTGGAGGCATGCTCTGCTTCCCAGAATGTGCTGGAACATGAGGTCAAGCACACATATCATTAGGTCAGTTCTCCCTGTCAGGACCCTCAGGTCAGCTCTGCCTTTGGAAGCCTGTGGATCTGCAGGGAAGATTAGGGGGCCATCAGTTCTTTTTGATGACCTGACCTGCTTCACAGACAACTATTAGAGGGAACTTAATGTTATATTTATAGAGAATATTTAGGGAAAAAAATATGGGACAAATGATTGGTAGAGACATGAAAACTTAAAAGAAAGGCATTATTTAAATATAAATGGTATCAGGAATGCTATTTGGATTAAATAATGATGCATTGTGAACCTGTTCTTTTTATCTTATCTATCTATTATATAGCAAAAAGTGGCATGGATGATACAATTATGGCATTTTATGTAATAGAATCATAATCTATAAAGGACTTAATATAAATGTAGAAAGCTAGTCTTTGATGCCACATGAGATGGAGAGAACAAAGTAAGGCACTTGGATGCTTCTCCTAGAGAGGGCCAGGCTTTCCAATTCCTTCTCCTTCCTGTAGAGGACATGGGGTTATACATGATGGATGGAGGGTAATTATTTTGCATGGGCATTCTCAGAAATGTGAGTTAAGCTGAGGAAGTAACTTCACAGATATGATCAATGCTATTTTTGTTCACATTTTCAAACATATTTGCAAGAGAGGAATAATTCCCACAATTTACATTAAATTTTATATAATATTAATGTTTGTATGTATTTAAACATATTTAGTAACATAAACCAATTGTGATATTGAATCTTACATTCATCACAGAACAGTTTAGAAAGGATGCGATGACTTCTCTGGGGGTTACATGTTTTGAAGCAAGAAAAAGGAACCCAAGCCTAGGATCAGAAACTCCTCCCCAGCCCCTCTGAACCTGCCCCTGGGGTTGGACCATGATCACCCTCTGGTGGTCATGAGCTTCCCTTCAGCCCAGCCACCTCCTGTGCCCTGCATGGGATGTTTGTGTCTGGACTCACAATGATTTCCCCTCTCTGTGTTTCTCACACATTAATACCTGGCAGTGTCCTTGGTTCAAATAAACTTCATTCATAGAGGTGTCCCTGGTAATGTTGAGTCAAGACTGGAGAGTTGGGTAATATTTGTGCTTCCACTAGTCCTTATCCAGCTGATCCACTCCAGGCCCTTTCCTCAAACATGGTGGATCCAATGCATATAATAGTCAGTTAAAGAGAATCCAGAGGAATTGCAGTTGAGAGACAGGGTCTGCGAGGGCTTCACCAAGTCAGGTCCCAACTCAAGAATTTGCACCTGGGACAGGACACCCGAGAAAAAGGAGAACCATAGTGAGTCCTGTGCTCATATGGATCATGCCCATTACCTTCTTGTCTGAATCTGGAGACACTCACATCTTTGAGCTGCCACCAGAAAGAGGAATAACTACAAGGCTTTCATGTTCCTGTGGATGAGTTCTACAATACTAAATAGTGTGTTTTTCATACTGAGAAGGAACCTGAATTTAAGTAAATGTTAGCTCTGGTTTCATCTGTTCATGCACATGGTGATTTTCATTTTGGAGGCAACTTTGTGTAAAATGAAAGAAGATGAGGGGAGGTCCTTGTCTAGGGACACCCTGGGAGGAGGATACTGGTTGAAACCCTTGGAGAATACAATCCTTTCCCTTTGTTGCCCCTCACCAAGCCCAGGTTCCTTTACTTCCAGGCAGGTAATGTGTTGAATAGGGAGTCAGATATGGCCACGGTCAAGATTGGCTCTGGGCATGTGTTTATTGTGCGCCTACTCCCAGGGATTTTATATATATATATATTTGTGTGTATGTTTATGTACATATCTATTTTTTATATGTAGAGAGAAGGAAAATGAATAGCAGCTATGAGCAGCAGGGGAAGCATAGAGAGATTGACAGATAATGAGTTTTATTTATTTATTTTTACTATTATTGGAATAATGAAAAAATCTAAGAATGATTGAAGGGATGAATGCACAAATATGTGATTACACCAAATGCCACTGACTGTACATTTATATGGATTTATGCTGTATTAATATGTACCAATAAAATTGATTTTTCAACAAATAATATATATATCTCTATTTACATACATATATATCTGTATGTATGAACCAATAAAATTGATTTTTTTAACAAATAATATGTACATTTATCTGTATTTACATACAGTAACAAAAAACAGTTCTGAGATTGACTGTTGCATACACCATTGTACTGCTTAGAATAGATGCTAAGAATGTTCTCTGGAGATTACATGTGGTAGAGCAAGAAGAGGGGACCCTGGGAAAGGCCTGGAAACTCCTCCCCAGCCCCTCTCAGCACCTGCCTCTGGGGTTGAGTCCTGAGCACTCCCTGATGGTCACCAGTTCTCTATGCAGCCCAACGCCCTGCTGTGCCCTGAGAAGTTTGTGTCTGGGCTCACCATGACTCCCTCTCATTGTTTCTGCTTCACAGTAATAAGTGGCTGTGTCCTCAACTCTCAGGCTGCTCAACTTTAAATAAACTTCATTTTTTGGGTGTCCCTGGTGATGTTGAGTTGAGACTGTAGAGCTGGATTATAGTATGTTCTTCCACTACTAGTTATCTCACTGATCCACTCCAGCTCTATTCCTGGAGACTGGTAGATCCAGTTCACATCATTGTTGGTTAAAGAGACACCAGAGACAGCACTGGTGAGGGATAGGGTCTGTGAGGGCTTCACCAGGCCAGGTCCTGACTTCTGCAGCTGCACCTGGGACAGGACACCTGAAGACAAGGAGAACCACAGTGAGTCCTGTGCTCAGAGGCAGCAACCCCATTACCTTCATGTCTGAATCCTGAGACACTCACATCTGGGAGTCACCACTAGAAAGTGGAAGAACCACAAGGCTTTTGTGTTCTTATGGAGGAGGTCCATGATGCCCAAAAAATGTGTTTCCTAACATAGTAGGAACCTCAATTTAAGTAAATTTTTGCTGTGGTTTCATTTGTCTGCTCACATGGTGATTTGCAATTGGGAGGCAACTCTGTATGTAAAATGAAAGAGGATGGGGGAAGGTCTTTGTCTTAGAGGCACCATGGGAGTAAGATGTTGGTTGAGTCCTTGGGGAACACAGTACTCTCCCTGGGGTGCCCCTTCACAAGACAATGTGACTCTACTTCCAGGTAGGACATGTGCTGAATGAGCTGGTCAGGGATTCAGATACAGCCAAGGATCATGGATGGCTTTGGAAATATAGCCATTGTGTCAATAACATGGCAATTATATGCATATGGATTATGAAGGGAATTTGAATAGAAATATGGCAAACTGGCATTTGAATGATATCTGGTGTAGAGTTAATAATAAATAAGATATGACTGTCATCCTTACCTGTGTTCCACATGGGGGTAGTAATAATGAGGTAAAAAGATCTTGTCCTGGACACTAAAGTCACCAGTGATTATTTTTGGATGAAGATAAGGATTGGGTGCATGAGGTTTTGAGAAAATCTGTGCATGGAAATGCTGTGAAGGGAGGTGCAGGGAAGACAGTCAAATCCACATGTGAAGTAAATTATGTCACTGAGAGGACACTGTGCTGAAGGCCTAAGCGTATTTTTCACTGAAGCCTTATTTCCACACCTCCCTGTTTCTGAATTCATTGTGACATTGACATTTGGTTAAATCAGTTCACATGAATGAACTTCTGTGCATATTGTTCATTTCACATAACATCATAGATTTTATCAGTGGAATTGCCCAAATAAAACTGATTTAATGAAATTTTGCTGAAACTTTATCCTAAAAAAAACATAGTAGGGGCAAAACCAGGCCTTACTTGAGACTTCCCACAAAGCTAAATAGAGAAGTCATGAGAAGAAAGCCCATATGCTGCAGGGAAGCTCCCTTATCCTTCCAATATACAGTCCTCTCAATTTGGTCCTGGTGCCTGGTGATCCTATGTATCTCCTCACCTGTCCCTGGTCCTGGCCCCTGGATGCTCCTGAGTGACTCTTGATCCTGCCTGAGCATCTACCCCTGAACCAAGTTCTTGGTTTGGTGTTCCTTAGGTGCCCAGGGGGTACCTGGTCTTGCTGGCTTTGTAGGGATCTGAGAGCCTGTGCTCCTTCTGACTTCCCTGCACTGTGTGTCCCACTGTCTGGTCTTAAGCATTTGTGTTGCTGGTTTTAGGTGTCAGCTGGAACACTTCTTGTTATTTTGGATTAGTTTGTATCTGCCAGAAATTATGCAAACTGCATCATATAGTATGTGATTTTAGTTTTTTAGTAGAATTGAAAACAAGGACTCAAACAGGTATTTGCATACTGTCGTTCATAGTGATGATATTCACAATTACCAGAAGGTGGAAATAACTCAAGTTTCTGTCAACAGATGAATGGAAAATCACAATGGAATATTATTAGGCTATTTAAATGAATTACATTCTAGAACATGCTACAACATGGATGAACCTTAGAGAAATCAAGTTTAGTCAAATAGGACAGACAAAGAAGAACAAATATTGTATGATCTCAGGTATATAAAATACAGTATCCAAAGTCATCAAGTCAAAAACTAGAATACAAGTAACCAGGGGTCATGTGGGAGTGGGAAAAGGGGAGGTAATCTTAATTAGCATGGAATTTCTGTTTGGGATGATGGAGTATATATGATGGAAAGTTGTGATAATAGATAAAGTTGATAGTACAATATATCGAGACTATAATTAACACCATTGGACTGGCTTACCAAAAATAGAAAAGTGGGGCATTCCAGTTTATATATATGTGTGTGTGTGTATGTATATCCAGAATAAAAATGAAAAAATAAATCATAACATGATGCAATAAAATAAAAGAGCCATAATTTTATTATGAATTTTTATTTTAAAACTAATTGCCAAATTTCTATTACAAAGGTGGCAAATATATATTTCTTTAGCAATATATGCAAAACACAAAATGGGGCCAATTGTAAATTCCTCAGCTGGGGCTCCTTTCTCAGAGCTGCAAGGTCAGGACTGGGATGGAATTCACCAGCAGAGGGAGGGTCCCTATTTGCATTTCCTCATATTATGTGGTTTGTGACCTTCAGAGAGGAGAGAGGCCAGAGCAGTTATAGTGACTTGAGAGACAAACATTGTAGCATTTGTGAAAAAGTGAATTTTTATGAAGCGATTGCATTGGGCTAAAAGCTTGGAACCCATCATATTATTTCATTATTATATATGCACACAATATCTATAATGTATGAGAGTTTAAGTTTCTCAACATGTGCAGCAATTTTAGAGATTAAATGTAAATAATAGAAATTCTAGAGGCAATGTAAAAGGATGAATTTGTGGTTTTAATTTTCATTTATCAAATAATCTTGAGGAATTTTTACTGTACTTATTAAACATTTGTATATTTTTGTTTAATATACACAAAAATATATATTAAAACTCACATATTTTGCCAGTTTTGGTTAATATTCGACTTTAAATTTTCTTTATATATTCTGGATATAAGAATTTTATAAAATATACAACCAATGAATACTAACTCTCAGTACATGGACTTATTTTCTTTTTAATATTAATGACATTTGATGCATAAATTATATTGTTAGTCATACTATAATTTTCATTTTATTGATTATCATTTTTGTTTCATGTCCAATAAATTATTGTATGACATATTTAGTTTTTGTTGCTGTATAAGCTTCACTATAAAGCACATTAAAAGGTACTAGCATCATGTTTATTACCTTCACAAACCCAAAGCAAAGAAATAAATACATCCATTTTCCAAATTTTATAAAAAATTTAATTTCATATGATAATGTCTATTTGTATGCCAAATTTTGACAAAATTATAATCCCAAAATAAAAGACACCGCTTTACAATCTCCTATTCTCTCTCAGTAAAGCACTTATGACCCAAATTTTATCCAGCTAATTCCTCTACATAGGCTTAGAATGATTCTTGATGTTGAATATTGCAAACGAATGTCTAAGGCTCTATGCAAACACATCCTGTAAGCCAGGACAAGGCATTTGTGAGAGAGCCTAATTATTTTCCTGAGAAAGAATCAGATTTAGGTAGAGAAGAGGAAAAATAACACAGGGTCTATCTGTATTAGTCACCTCCTTCCAAATAGATTATGAGCTTTTGATATAATGTTACTTTTTGGGAAAATTGGCATCAAATTTGTTGCAAAGTTTATAATTTTCCCCTTGTATTTCCTATTCAACATCATTAAAAATCATTTGACTATATCTCTATGGGTATATTTCTAGGATCTCTACTCTATTAAATTAAGCTGTTCATCTTTCCTTTCACTAATTCATAAAATCCCAATTATTACAACTGAATATGATTTCTTGATGATTTGTAACCTAACCCCTCCAGGTTTTTCTTCTTTTTAGAATTGTATTGGCTACCCATATTCTATAAACTTTCCATATACATTTTAGAATATGCTTGCTGATATTTTTTCAAAATGCTTGTTTGGGGTTTCATTGGAAATTTGTTAAATCCATGGAATAAACAGCTAAGAATTTACATATTAACAACACTGAGTCTTCATATCGATAAAAATGGTGCATTTTTCCATTGATATAGATATTCTTTATTTTCTGATTTTTTTCACATACAGATCCTGCACATATTTGATAAGATTTATATGTAAGACCTTTTAATTGGTGCTCTTTGATATGCTATTGAATCATTTTTCAGCCTCACCAGTGGTATATGAATGCTGTTAATTTCTAGAAATCATTACAAAAGCTCTATATTGTTGCTTTTATTGGGTGGGTAGTGACATTTCCCATGGTCTTAATTTTAATTTAAAATTCATAAGATGTTAGGTCTCTTTTCATGTATTTGTCATTCTGGAGTATTCTTTATGACATATCTTTAGTTCTTTGTCTCAAAATTTTGTTGTATTATCTTCTTTTTTGGTGAATATTGCATTTTCTTTCTATATTCTGATGCAAGCTCTTTATTAAAGTACATTTTTTGTATCTATGTTTTTTATTTCTTTTCATATAATTTTGCATAGAGTTTTCCATATAAATTTGCATTATATTTATATATATATTAGTTATACTTTTGCTATCAAATGCTTTCTATTCATTTCCTTAAATAACACTTCAAAAATATATATGTATATATTTTATTTTGAAGAAATGCAATTTATTACTTATTTTTTAGTATTTCTATTTTTTTATTTTTGACCTAACATCTGAAAAAAATCTTTCTTTATCCAAGGGCACACATATCCTGTTCCATTGAGTTATGTGTCTATGCCTTCTCTAGTAACCCAAAATAGAATATTGTAGCCATATAAAGTAACTTAAGATCACTTCTTTATTCTGAATTGTGCAAGGCAGAAAATATCAGATGCTGACAGAAAACTACCTCCTTTTGTACCAGTCTTGGAGAGGTTCCCCAGTTATTCTGTGGCTATTGGGTACATCCTGCAGGCCAGAAACCTCTTGGCTGCCCTGCAGGGGAGGATTGGGTCTGGCATCACACTGCTTTCTCCTCACTATGTGTATCCTACCCAAGAATACACATACGTGTCCTCTGAAATCACAGAGCTCACAGGAAGAGAGAACTGTTCTTTGAACATGTATCTGTAGATGGAACTTTGCCTCTGGAAAGATGGGTTGTATTTTCTGACACCTGTTTCCCCCAAACACTGCTGCTTCTTCCCATAGAGATGAAGAACCCTATGCCAATAGAAATCACTGGTCATCATGGAGTAATCAGAGACAGCTGTTAAGAGATAAGGTCTGCAAAGGCTTTGACACACTTAGGTCAAATCTTGCAGGTGCAACTGGGCAAAACATCTGGAAACAAAGAGCATCAATCTCTGTCAGTCATGTGCTGTCAAAACCATACCCATAAACCCATGTCTGAAATAAGACAGTCATCATGGTTTATGATTATCATAAGCCCAAGGAAATGGGAACTGGGTCTCCTGCAGTGGGCCGGAAGCAGAAGTGACATGGGTATATTTGTCCATACACCTGCTCCATTCACTGCTCAAAGAGTAGAAGGATTACTAGAGTTTTCTGTGCCTGAGATATTTTCAGGAGATCCACAATGGTTATAATGACTTAAATTTCACAGGAGTGGAGGGATTTTATTTTCAAAGGGATTCTTGTGGATACCAAAACAGATACACCGGGAGAAGATGTGGTTTGAACAGTTGAGCACCTGCCTCCCATATGGGAGTTCCCGGTTCAGTTACTGATGCCTCCTGAGAAAACAAAAACAAACAACAAGCAAAACAAATGAAAAACCAACTCAGGGAAGCTACTGTGACTCAGTGGTTGAGCATGGGCTTCCCACATATGAGGTCCTAGTTTCAATCTCCAGGCCCTGGTACCTAAAACACAAACAAACAAAAAACCAGATAAACAGACTTTGCTCTTTAAAGGCTGAATATGTGGCCCAGACTGCCACTGTGAAATCAGGATATATTTTCTTCTATTCATTCAATCACCTCCTGATAACACAACTATTATATGCCTCTCTCTCTCTTCAAAGTAGATAGATATAATTAAATTTGGCACCTTATAAACAATATATAAAAAAGAAAACCATTGATTACCTCTAACTACATATACAAGTTAGTATTAATATTGTGTTAACAAATGCACATGTTCTTTTCTAATCTATTAATTGATTCCTTTAGGTGACTGTATATAATGCATTCAGCATGTAACTAAACAATATGAACCAATCATCCTTTATAGGGGCATGGTAGGTAGGAGAGTCTTTGAAGAGAATCATCAGCAATCATATGCTCCCTGAAGCCTCAAAAGGATAGTGAGACACTGAGCAGTTTAGGTCCCTCATATACACAAGATGCTGAGAAATATGTGTCATAGTTGAGGGATGGTAGCAGTGATGTCAGCAGGGGAAACACAGGGCCCAAAGAACACATTGGAGATGGGGAGGTGGGAAGGCTGGTTCTGAAAGATACACCACTTCACTCACCACCATGGCAGGGAGGCATTCTCTTGAAATTAAATGGAAATGTCCACCTGGTTTTGACTCCTGAGAAGAGGTACCATTTTCAAGTCCATCACCTTTTGTCAGAAATTCCAATTACTTTTTTTTTTTGAAACATAAAATGGTTTTAATTTTGCAATCATTACGTTCAAATTTGACTTGCTCTTAACAAAAGAAAACAAAGCAAGATACAAACAAAATTTGCAAAAACCTTTCCCTTATCTTGGGCAAATTCCATTAATCTCTTTTCCCTTTCAGATTCTTTTGTTTTTTTTTTCTATGTATGTTTTCTTTCTTTTTTTTTTTTTTTTTTTTTTTTTTTTTTTTAATTTTTGATGATTCTGCTCAAGTGTCATCTCCACAATACTGTTTGTGAAGTCACATCAGCCATAACAGTAATTTAAGAGGATATTTGGAGCTTTCTAGGGTAATATTTTGAACGCAAGGATAGGATATTTCAAATTGTGACAGAAAATTTATCTGCATACTCTTCATCCACCTGCCCTAACCTGGGGCCTAATTTTGTGTGTCCTGAACCCCTGCAGCCCAGCTCCCTCCTGTCTTTCTTGCAGCGGAGGTTTAGATCTGGAGTAAGACTGACTCCAAATCTCAGTGACTCTCACACATTGATATACAGTTGTGATCTCAGCAGTCACAGAGCTCAGGTACAGTAAGAAGTAGTTTTTGGATGTGTCTCTGATTTGGGTCTGCAGCTCTTCAGGGATGGGTTGTAGTATGTGTGTGCATCATAACATATCTGCCCATTATACTGCTTTCCCTTCCACTAGAGCTGCCAGAACTAGTTCCAGCCATATCTGCTGGTTGTGATGGAGAATGCACAGAGCATGTGAGGGAGAGACCTCTAAGGATGTCATCAGTCCTGGGCAGACTCCTAAGGACACCTGGGACAGGACACCTGTAGACAGAAAACTCTCTGAGTCACCATCATAGACTTTACAGATTTACACCATTCCTAAAACAAAAATGTATCTTAATTCCATTTTCTTTCTATTACTCAGAGTCAATAATTCCAATTGACCTATCTTCATGTTTAATGATTCTTTTGATGCCCACATGTTCACTTATAGCTGTAATTTTTATAGTTGTCAGTTATTGCATTTTACAACTTAAGAATTAGTTGGTGGTTTTCATAATTTGCATCTATTTCTTGCTGTTCTCTACTCACTGAGATACCACTGTTGTCGGTAATACATTACACTAGTTTTAGTTATTTGAAATATTTATCTAGGCCAGTGACTCTAACATCTTGTATTCCACATGTATAATCTCTAATGATTACTTATTTTTTAATTTTTAAAGAAGCTTTTGATTACATTTGATTTAACATTTATGAAAACATTTTAATTTTTAAATTTCCCTCTGTATGGGCCTTATATTCCTGTTCTTTAAATGCCACATATTTTTTACTTCAAATCTAGAAATATTTTAGCTTAACATACATTTATACAATTGACAAAACATTTACAATCTCCATGGCATGACTATAATGAAAGAGACATTTCAATGAATTATGAAATTATTAAATAAATGAGTGGAAAGTTCACATGGGCACTGAGTTGCAAGGAAAACTCAAAATCATGGAAAGAAATATTTTATATTTCTCTCTGCATTTTCTCTTGTTTCTGGATACCTGTACTTTATAGGTCCTGAATGCACACTCTGAAATGTGAATTCCAAGCCTGAGCTCTTACTGCCTTCCATCTCACTGTGTCTTCCACATTAAAGAATGGTTGTTTCCTTGGAAATTATATAGGTCAGCCACAGGAAAAGTACTTATTGGATATGTCTCTGGAGATAGAGGTGCAGTTCAGGAAGGATGGGTTGTATTTTGTGACTCCATAAATACCTAGTTCCCTCTACACTTTTCTAGTAGCTGGCAATATCAGTTGTATCTAGTAGTTTTAATGGAGAACCCAGAGAGAATGCATGGGGAAGACAGGGTCTCTGAAGGCATTTCCTCTCCTGGACCAGTTTCCTCAATTACTACTGGGATAGGCAATGGGTGACAGATAAACATATATCAATAGTGACAAATATCAGACCCCTCCTTGAGTGGCCACATTTGGAAATCACTGGCGTACTCACAGAGGGAAGTAGTGACTAAACAGGAGAATATCCCCAAGAATCTCCAGATTTTCTAGGACAACTACATACATGTTGTGAAATCCAGCACAGAATAAGGGGGATACTTCCCCATAATCTGAAATATAATCTAGAAAATAAAAGAGTTGTTTGCATGAGGAATACTGCACATATACAGCAGTAAAGGGCCAGATCAGGTCTCAGTCCCTGTGACAGAACTTGGATGAAGAAGTCTGATCCACTCCCCTGAGATCCCAGGGGCTGGTGCTCCAGGTAAGAAAAACTACCGGTTCTCCATAGTAGAACTTTGATGGTGCAAAAATAAATCCTGATTGCATGGGAAATGGAGAAATAAGTAAATGCCTAAAGTGACCTCTTTTTCCTCAGTTATAGACACATTATGTGATGAGCATACCCAATTTCTACATCCTAAAATCACTCTGAGCACCACATGTGAGAATATTGTGATGGTACATGTTTTACATATTAAGATACCCCACAGACCACAGAAATGCGGTCACATACAAATCAGAATTTAAGAGCTGCATGACTTTAAGCAGATCATTGGACTCTTCCCAGGTGGTTCCTCACATCTACTATGTGAATGTCTATACCTACCACTGGGATGCCATGGGAACACAAATGTTAATGACTCTGCCAGTATGATGTGTATGGTGTTGGTATTCAGTGATTATGAATCAATACTCATAACCTTAAATACTGATTTTATCTGATCATACTCTCAGCACACATCTGAACAAATTCTCCATGCATTGATAGCTTTCCTGGGCACTGTTTTAGAGCGGAAATCATTCAGGAACCCCACCTCTCCCAGCAGTGCTTCCACCCCCAGGAATATCCAGAGCTCAACTATAATCTGGTTATTGAGTAATATTGTTATTACTGGAACAAACTGGTTCCTGCACAATAATCTACACTTCTGTGCAGAAAGGAAGAGTTCCTGCTAATATTCCTGAGGAATAAACATGTTTATGTCACTGTTCTTACCAAATCCTTGTGAAGGTAAGAACTGGTTTGAGGCTTTCAGAAAGTCCTTTACTGGAGATGCTGTGAGGGGTGGTGCAACTATGGAATCCACATGTGGAATAATTTCTCATTGTGGGAACACTGTGCTGAATGCTAAAGGTAATTCTTCATCAGTTAGGTATTTCCACATGTCCTATTTGGTGAATGCATGGTGAGGTTGGCATTGGTTACTTTAATTGAGGTGGATGAATTTCGTTACACATAGTTTGTCACAAAACATTTTTTTTATTTACTAGAGAATTTGTGGGTTTACAGAAAAATTGTGGAGAAAAGAAAGATTTCCATACAACACCGACCATCAACCTCTTGTGCTGATGTGTAACATTTGTTATAATTAATGATAGCATGTTTTAATAATTGAACAAACTATAATCCCTTGTTTATGTGAAGGTTCACTGTTTGTGTAGTGAAGTTCCATGCATTATTTGAAAATATTTATTCTGATACTACATACATAGTCTAGAATTTTTACTATTAATCACATTCAGATATATATACATCTAAATATATATATATATATAATTCAGTGCTATTAATTACATTCAGAATGTTGTGCTGCCATCAATTCCATCCATTACCAAAATATTTCCATAATTCCAACAGTAACCTTGTACATTTTAAGACTTAACTTCCCATTCTCTATCCCCACC